>JAYKAV010003133.1:29890-121648 GCA_035582835.1 Phoebastria nigripes | reverse complement strand
AGATGAAACATATAGTTGGGCTCGTGATTGAGGGGTGGACTTGACCATGGACACTATTGCATAGGTTATCCATGAATGTGAAACATGCGCTGCCATCAAGCAAGCCAAGCGAGTAAAGCCTCTTTGGTATGGAGGACGATGGCTGAAATATAAATATGGGGAGGCCTGGCAGATTGATTATATCACAATCCCACAAACCCGCCAAGGCAAGCGCTATGTGCTCATCATGGTGGAAGCAACCACCGGATGGCTGGAAACATATCCCRTGCCCCATGCCACCACCCGGAACACTATCCTGGGCCTTGAAAAGCAAGTGCTATGGCGACATGGCACCCCCAGAGTCAGACAATGGGACCCATTTCTGAAACACCCTCATAGACACCTGGGCCAAARAGCATAGCATTGAGTGGGTGTATCACACCCCCCTATCATGCACCAGCCTCCGGGAAAATCAAACGATACAATGGACTGCTGAAAACCACACTGAAAGCCGTGGGTGGTGGGACATTCAAGCATTGGGATGCACATTTAGCAAAAGCCACCTGGTTAGTCAACACTAGGGGATCTGTCACCCGACCTGGCCCTGYCCAATCAAAACCCTTATGTACTGTAGAAGGGGATAAAGACCCTGTAGTGCACCTTAAAAATACGCTGGGGAAGACAGTCTGGGTTACTCCTGCCTTGGGCAAGGGAAAACCCATTTGTGGGATTGCTTTTGCTCAAGGACCTGGGKGCACTTGGTGGGTAATGCGAAAGGATGGGTAAGTCCGATGTGTACCTCAAGGAGATTTGATTTTGGGTGAAAATAGCCAATGAACTGAACTCTATGATGTTAATTGCTATATAATGCTGTATGTCACCACTTCTATGGTTGCTATAGGCCATATCAACGGTATTACAGTAAGAATCACCCAAATTAATGAAGAATGAATTTTGTTGAAACCAAAGTGCAAGAATGGCAGAACCGGACAAGCACAGCGGTGATGGAACCAGAACTGGCTTCAGGATGCAACAATCCAACACCATACACCATCTCTCCTGCCCTGAAGGACTGTTATGACAGATGGAGCCCAAAGTCATGGACTAAATGAACTCATTGGACACTTTAGAGGGATGGCCCACAGACTAAGGGAATGTGGTATGATATGTGTGTGTATATATCAAAAGGCAGGAAAAGTGATGATTAAYTGGAATGTATTGGAAAGTGTGAGACCTGGGCATGACGTAGATGGTGTAGAATACGGGGTGGATACTGTCCTGGTTCCGGCTGGGACAGAGTTAATTTTCTTCCCAGTAGCTGGGGGGGCGTGCTGTGTTTTGGGTTTGGTGTAATAGGAGCGTTGATGGCCCATTGATGTTTCAGTTGTTGCCGAGCGGCACTTGCACCGGGGACTTTTCAGCTTYCCGTGCCCTGCCAGCTGCATGGGAAGCTGGCGGCGGGAGCATAGCTGGGTGGTTGACCCAGCTGGCCAATGGGGTATTCCATACCATGTGACATTATGCTCAGTATATATTTAGGAGGCGTGGTCCAGGAAGGGGGGGCTCTCGCGTCTCGTGGCGGCCTGGGCGTTGATTGGCACGTGGTGAGCAGTTGCATTGTGCATCACCTGCTTTGTATATTCTGTTATTGTTGTTGTTATCACTGTTATTATTACTGTTCTACTKTGTTTTATTTCAGTTATTAAACTGTTTTTATCTCAACCTTTCCTACTTGTGCCCTCCCGATTCTCCCCTGCATCCTACCGGAGTGGGGGGGGGTGARCGAGCAGCTTATGGTGATTAGTTGCTGGCTGGGGTTAAACCACAACATTGTACTTGAGGCCCAAAGAGTTGTCTGAAGAAATAGCTAACTCACTGTTAATTTTTAATTACCTTAAAGCACTTGGCAGTTCCAAAGACTGGAAATCCACTAAAGTTATAGCAATATTAATAAAGGCCAGTGGGGTGATTCAGATTTACCACAGGCTATATCTTCTTTTACATCAATCCACGGAAAGATGATAGGAAAATTGACAGGATTTTTTATTTTGTATAGGACTGCTCAACAAGAATTTTATTAATGCTCATGAGCAGGATTTTAAAGAGCAGAGATACCATCAAAGAAAATTGCTTTCATTCTTTGACGAGATTACAAATTTTTCAATAAAGGTGACTAATAAAGGTAGTCTAGAAGTGACATAAGATTTTGTATGCGTTTTGAACTAATGTGGCATTCTGGTTAAAAGAGTACACCATACAATTGCAATAAGACATAAATGAATTAACTGGCAGAGAGAGAAAAGGTCAGTGGTAAATCAACATTATATGAGGGCTTCCTTGTAGGTTCCTCAGAGATTGACTATGTAATGAGTTGARTTCAACATCTGCATTAATGACATTGAGAGAAATATGAAATTACAGACAATAAAGTACACAGGTAAGAAGGAATGCTTAGATGATAAATGAAGAGAAAATGACAACCACATTATATGATCTGGTTACTTTTTTATGGTCAACAGGGTCATTCTTACAAAATATGYTTTAAAAAAGATTAATGCAAAATAATAAGAAAATAATTAATATAAGCCTACCTGGCTCTAGGCTCTAGGCTAGGATTCTGTTTTAGTCAGCAAAATGTGCTAAAATAATTCTGTAGGATATATGTGTATATAGGGAAGCAAAATATCTGCAACACAACAGTACTTAGACCAACATTAAGACACTGTATGCATTACATAATATATATTATATTTATATTTATTAAAACCATATCTAGAAATATATGCATGCATGCATGTGTATGTAAATATATGATTATTAAATAGATTATTGTTTAGCTGTCATGCATAATTAATTAGTGAAAAGAAACTACCCAATGCTGAAGGAATCTCTAATATGGTGAACTGATGTATAAGAACAACTGCTGCGCAGAAATTGAATCAAGACATATTTAAATTAGAAGTAAAACATGATTTCTTAACAGGGAGAACAATTTTTCTACTGAATCAAAATACCAAGACAAGTACTATCTTTACATGTCTTCAGATCAAGACCAAATGCCTTTAGAAAAGATTTACTTTAGTTGAATGGGAATTAATGGAGTTTGATATAGGTGAAATGCAATTGTCTGATATACAGGAGGTCAGACGAGATGATCTAATGGCCTTTGCAGTAACCCAAATGGAAAAAATAAAACAAACCCAAACCTGAAGCCATATGACTTAGAGGTGATCTTGATCGAGTCCACAATATATATACAAAAAAAAATCTTAAAGGCCAGCATACAGTTAACTATAACACACAGAGATTGGAGTCAATGTTCTCATAGACTATACTAATAAAAAACCAAGGCACAGCCCTAAGCAGTGACATGATATATTGCTTAATTACTAGCACACCTGCTGTCATGGTTTAGCTTTTTAGTATTGTTATAGCCTATTTAAAACAGTGCCAGGCACAGTTCAAGAGACATCATGTGACCAGCACTGTTCCCAATAGGGCAGTATGACTGCAGCCACAATCTTTCCATAGGAAAGTGTTTAGGTGGATAGAAGTGAGCTGTGTACTGTCACTTGGCCTCCGGGCCAAAGAACACCAGGTTTTTTTAGTACTATAACCTAGCCTTGCTTTTAATTTTATCTGAGACTCAAGAGTTGAATGGGAAAAGGTGATTGTTCACCAAAGGTCCCATTAATTGCAGGCTCCAATGTCCATCACTGAGGTAATGTCTCTTCCAGATGATCACATCAAGCATTTTACATCTCTTAGGTAAGTGACAAAGTTTAGTCAAATGATCAGACAAATCAGAGCTGCTACTCTGGCCTCTCAGAGCTGCTCTCACGAAAGGCAGTAAATCATGAGCACTGCTTATCTCCCAAAAGCTATTTTCATAGATCAACATATCTTAATTTTACTTACCCGCTTTGTATGCATTAACCTGTATTTTCTTAWATCATCCTGAATCCTGGATGAGGAAAAACTCAGACTACAGAAATGCCCTACAGAAATTTGTCCTCGGGCTCTTCCAGGAGGCACCCCTGGAGGTCATTTCCATAGAAATACTGTTAAAGTGTCAGGGAGGAATTTACAGAACAAACCTGAAATTCTTCATCTCCCTCCTCACTTTTATCCAATAATCCTCAATTCAGATTAGAGATGGATTTGAAGCACTTGTCTGCCTGGGTGTAATCTCAGCCCAAATCACCCCCCTCCTCTGTCACTGTGACCTAACCATCAGTGGGATGAATTCTTGGTCCAATCTGTTGGAGCTGCACACCTGCATGTACGGTATATATCCTGCACATTAACTTGTCCAGAAGCGCACGAAGCTCGGTAGTGTCTTGCAGGGTAAAGCTGGGCAGGGGAAAGACTTGGCGAAAATCTTCAGGGCAACATTTCCTGAGAGGAGAAGTGTGTACCATGGGTCTCGCTCACTCCCACCTGAGTGCTCTCACCATTGGGTAAAAAAGTGAAAACTGTTTTCTACATGGTTTCACGTTTAGTTAAAGTTTTCTGGTTTTTTATACAGCTCTTTTCAGTTTAGTTGGACTGGTTTGCATAACAAAAGAGAACATAAAATTAATTTCTACTTCATAATGGTTAGCTGCCAATCCAGAATGATAATGAACAAATCAAAAACACGTTACTTAGACATTTTAGTATGAGCTCATTTTCACTATATCTGTGAAGTAAATTGAGTGGAGGAGATGATAATAAAAATTTAAACAATCTTAGAAACTCAAATAACATTTTGGAATAGGATGAAATGTTTAAAAATTAAGTTTTATAGATGGAGTTGTGTGAGGATATAATACCTTATCAAGAACATGTTAAAAATAAAGCATTTGAGTATCTGTTGAAAAAAATAATTCTTGATTAAGAACCAGTAGCCGATGGAAACATTTATTCACTCAAGACATTACACATTCATTCATGGAGACACAGATGCTACTTGGTCTGATGGGTTGTACATTAGTCCAATATTAATTAAAATAGATTTAAGCGTTACTTTTTTCTCCTGTTTAAAAATGTGTTGTTGAGTTTAAAATCATGAACCTTGTTCAGTGACTGCAAAAGGTGACTGGAAAACAATTGCCACTCTGCACTACGCTTTTTTTTTGCATAGCAGAGACAAACCCTTATGTAAAGTACTAGTCAAATAGCAGTTCTCATACAAGTAAAAGTTGCAATAATATTGTACTATTTGTCTAAGTTACACATTAATAAAGATTAAATTTATCTAAAAATTAAATTGTCGCCTTCTTAGTTTATATACTTTAATCACCACTTTTTACTGATGGAGAGTTATGCACAGTTTTCTACTGAATTTCATCATTTTTCAGAGGTATTAATGCAATGCCACAATGATTAGCTTTTATGCACAGAAGAACATTTAAATCAAAATGGGAATGGATGTCTATTGATCTTTGTAATGCATGAGAATTTTACTAAAAATATAAGATGTTGTCAGTTTCTCACTTTCATTTAAAAAAAGAAAGTAAAATCTTAACTTTTTTTAGTGTATGGAGGAAAGAAAGGGGCAGGACTGGGGAACCTCAGAGATTTGAAAATATAAGAATATAATCTGTTTATAGAGGGAAATCATGTTTATTTTAGTCAGAGGGCATGGTTTATAATTTTTKAAAGCATTATTTCACATATGGTGTCCAAAATATGAATAATTAAAGTTGGATGAAATTTCTCCTTTAAATTAAGTTTAATTTGTAATCTTCATGAAAAGTAATTTGGAGTCTTAAAATAAAAATTCTGAATACTCCTGTTTACTTACACTTAATTCTTGTAAAATTTCTATAAATACATTGAAAAAAATCAGATTTCTCATACACTACCCGCTCATTTAACTTAACATTACTTTTGCTTTGCTAGGATTTCTGGATCCAATCATTTATTTTCCTTAAGTAGTCAGAGAAGCTGACCAGCTACTAAAAAAACCTACTTAGAGTCTTAATTTTCTGTAACATTGGAAAAATTGTGCTGAAAATCAGCCACGTTTTCCTTTCCCATTTAAAGCGTTTGCCATGGAGGGAAGTGATCAAACTGACACAAAGTAGAGACAGCTGAAGTGGAAGATCTGTGACCATAGATCAACAAAAAAGATCGGTATTTTAACTTGTTCTTGCTGAGCAGCAAAGGGGGTGGGTGGCAGTCATCAACTCCCCGTAAGCAGCTATGAAGATACCGAAGGCTGCCAGCTAATCACTGGTTCCTTTGCATTATGAGTGAGGGAAGGAGAGCTCTGCTTCTCTTCTTTGGCCAAGAACCTGTGGTCCCAGTTAATCAATGTCTAGGCCTACATCAACAACACCTCAACACAAAGCAAACCACTGAACAAAAATTAATTTACACATGACCCAGCTTTCATACTCTCCCAGCTATTTAACCTCAGCAGATATAATATTAGTATATCTAACAATAATTTCCAGACTAACAAGAGGCATCGATGGAGAGCAGTGATTGTCCTTATGAGGATACTTTGATTGCTTCTTTGTTTTCTTCAAGTGAAACAAGAGCTCTGAGTATCACATACTCTGCTGGCACAATCTCAGTTAACTGAAACCCGTTATAGAATTGTGAGTCATTATGTTTAACTTCATGCTGAAAATAGATGGAGCATTTTGAATTGCATGTATAGAACAATTTTCCACATACATATCAGGGATATAGGAAATCTATATAATTCATTATTTCAGACAATTTCTTTTTATTATATAGATCCATATTTTTTCTTGTTAAGATAAAGTATATACTGCCTTTGGAATATCAGACAGTGAAAAGGAGAAGATAAACACATCATTAAAATAAAACCAAACAGAAATCCCTTTGGTCGTATATCTAAACTATGCAATTAGGCCATTAGCTTGTTGTGATGATTATTTCTTGGAATACTGTAATACACATACTGTGGATATAATATTACAGGATCTAGAGACATTTAGTAATATGTTTTTTAATCAATGCGTCTAGGAGAAAAAATCAAGGCAACAAGAATAATGTTTTAGGTATTACCATCAAGGAGGGCTAATGTACTCAAAATACAGGAGAATGCAGTGTGCTTTCACTGTATGGGGGACACTTTTTCCCTGGGAGGAAAGACAGATTTAATCACCCTATAACTGGACAGTTGCGTTTTGTCTCACTTGGCTTAATAGATGAGGGCAAGAAAAGTTATGCCTTCACAGAACTCAAGAAATGAAGAACAATTTGAGGGTACTGAACAGGCACCCACGTCTGTTCACATAAGCTAGTTTTGATGCTTGAAGCACAAGAAAATTTGGTAAATAGATATCCAAGCTAGTTCCACACAAGCTAGCTTGCATCCAGAAGCAACACAGCCATGTGCACGCAGCCTCGTGTAACCTACGAGCACAGCTCTCAGCTGCTCACCGCTGCTCACAGCTGCTCACTTCACGCATCGGTGTGATGTGCCACTGAACTTAGCGGTGCAGGACAGTGTGTGTGGAGGAGTCCACTCAGTGAGCATCTGTGACTGGTGTCAACACAAGCTTTATTTCCAGAAAGACATTATCAAATGGGCAACCGGGCTTGCGGAGGAAGGCTTGACTTTGGAGTGCTGAATGAAAACTATGAAAGAATACTGCTTTCTCTATGAATAAACTAGAGATAATTATCTTTATAATATAAAAGGCATTGCTAACTTAAGAATGAATAGGCAAAATAATCAGGAGTAAAACTAGGTTAAAAATTAGAACAACATTTCTGACCATCAGAGCAGTGGGAATCAGAAACCGTCTCTCTGCAGCGATGGGTAATGGTAATTAGCAGCTTCCCTCTTCTGTCTTTTACTGGACTGTAGAGAAGAGCCTGCTCTGATGGAGGGTGTTTCCCAGAGACTCTGGCATTTACTATTGTTAAGACAGAATGAGCGGCAAATGGGAAAAAGAATTAATCTGATTTTTTTTCTTCTGTGTGAAACTAGTTACAAATAAGATACACTTATTTCTGTCATTTCTTTTCCAGGTAGGTGTAACCTTCCAGAACCTGTGTGACAGAAAAGAAGCTGAAGAAAACTCCCCAGCCAGGCTCCAGACTCAGCTGGGTGGCAGTGTGGGACAGTGGGTGCAACAACAGTTCGTAAGTAAACTTTTTGGGCCAAATCACAGAGATTCAGTGTGGACATGACATGTAATACAGACATTGTTGCAGTATTATAGAACCACTTCAGTCCTCCTCTACACAAACTCCCCTCAAAACTTCCCAGCCATTTGTGTTTCACGCTGAAATCAGAAAACAGCTAGACTCTGTAACAAAACCACAACAACCTTATAGCTTGTAAAATACATGTACAAAAAGCCTATGGAATCTTAAGTGCATTGTATCTTCTATCAGGGACAGCATGAAATAACCAAAGCAGCTAACAGTTTAAGAAAATTCTTGGCATAGAAAACACAACATGAAAAGAGCAACAGAATACTTTAGCTGCAATATTTTCTCACTTTAGTTCTTTGTAGTATTATTTCTAAAAGCATTTAGAAAAATACCTACACTTAGATTGAGGCGGCCATCAGACTAACACCCTACCAGGTCTGTATGAACCAAAACTTCCCTGACTGCATGGACACATAATATTGTTTTATTTTCCCTAACTACTTCAGTCCATCGTGCTGTGAAAATAACAAACAGAATAAAATAGATTTAGTACCAAAATGGAAAAAGCCCAAGAAAATCACAGGAGCAAGCTTTGTAGCAAAAATCCATTCTAGTAAATTCTGGACTGTCTATTGATATCTTAAATCATGAGACAGTGTTGGCCACAAATTACTATTTTGAGATATATATCAAACTACTGAAAATTACTGTACTTTAACAGCAGTTCAGTAGGAACAGAAAAGATACAGCTTAGGCAGGCTTCAGAGATTATCCTCTCTGAGCTGGTAGCTCCCAAACTTGATTTTATAAAAGGAGAAGCTATGTCATGCAGTAAAAATGGAGTGTGATTTCAGACTGCAGGCATAATGTCCCGGAGTAGGAGAAGGAAAGAGAAGTGCTCTAAGAAAAAAATTGGGCCAGTGGGATTTTGGGTACTTTAGTCCTAACGATCATTCTGTTGAGCATATTTGTGAATAAAGTTATGTTTAGGATTGTGCTTCAATGCATTCCTGGGTAAGCACTGTTTTACTTCACGCAGGCTCACTGCTACCATAGTATAAATTTTAGACTGCTGTTATGAAGGGTTGTACTTGTCATAAGCACTCCACTTATTAGTGAGTGTGTGCAGGATTGGGATCTTCCAAAGCTATATAAATATTTACAGAAGAATGTCTTTATCTTTAAAAAACGTGTAGATGATTGATTTTACGTACAGAATAGACTGATTTTAATCACATCTGGATCTATTTGCAAAATCAGGAATTAAAAATACATCTGCTGAGAATCACTTTTCTGAATTTCTTGGCAGTAATTCACTGTTAAAATATTTTCTTTACATGGAATTTACTAATGTTACTCTTTACAGCTTACCATTTCACTGACAGTTTTTTCCAGACAGGCTTCCTGCTAGCAGAGGAGGAGGGCTAGGTAAATGTTAACTGTAGAACATTCACTGACTATTTTATTGTGACTGTAGTCAGCAAATGACAGGATTAATGCAGAAAGTTTGAATCACCTTCATTTTAGAGAAGTCTAAGCAACTCACTAATAACTAATTATTAATAACTCACAACTTGGAGTTTCTCACACATGTCCAATACTATCATATAAAATATCCCCCCAATTTTTTTTTTCTTCAATTTTATCCAGAGACAAGAAAAGCAATTCCCCATTTGTTTCCACTTTGTGACTTGAGAATTGATTTCCACTATGCTGTTCTATTTGGTTGCCTGTGATATGCTTTTCCATGTTCAAGTCTTTTTGAAGAAACATTGATGTAATAATTAAAAATCACCATTTTTACTATATTATGATAAAGATTTATCTAGGAAACCTGATTTTTAAAGACATGTCAGTGTGTTTGGATGGAGATAAATGTCTTTTGCTAGATTCAGACTGAAGATTGAAGTACTGCAAATATACAAATAATAGAAATAATTCTTGGAGTGTAGAACCTGTATTTCTGTCTTTTCCCATTGGATATTTGAACTATTAGATTACAAGCAAGATAGGACTCTTCTTTCTTCAGTTTTTTGTAAGCAGACACATTCTGAGCATGCACACTTACTATATACTTGCATTTCATAACTGAGGTGTTCACCCATGTACCTTTTAAATATTTTAGTCTATAAAATGGATGTATAAATATATATTTATAAATGTAGATTTTATACATAAAAATCATGATGTAGACAGTACGATCTACACCCAACTATGAGATTCTGGGCTTATGCCATGTCATTTATGCTAAGACACATAATGTTGCAAGTTAATGATTTCTGTAGTCAATGAGAGATGACAGTTCAGATGTTTAGGTCTCTTCCTCATCATCTGGAGAACATTCTGCTTCCTGGGATCATCCCTGAGTGCCATTACAACCATTTTAGAGCTTAGGACACTCTCTCCCATTCCCTTCCTATAGCAAAYGAGGCATTTTGACCTTCAGTTCTGACTTCACTTGGGGCAATCAATAGACACAGGACTCTGTGCCACGGAGGGGTTTGCAGAATGGATGTCTCAACAAGCTGTCTGGCCTGCTTTGACTTCAACAACTTCGGTTTCCCAATGGGATCCAAGTTTTTCCCCTGTGCTTTCTGTGGATGCCTCTTACCTTTAGGGAAAAGTGGGAAGATAACAAACTTATTCTCTTAACTGAGCGACCTCAATTAGGAGTCTAAACAAGGTGGGATATATTCGTGTCTAAGCATTGCTAGAATTTGGATGGTGGCTCAGCAATGTCATTTACAGATTTCAACACTGGAAATGCATCCAGGAACCGAAGGCACATCTAACATTGGGCAGTATATAAAGTTCCTCATTTTTATTCATTTGTTTTTGTCTGGAAGAGTTATTGTTTCTGTCTGCTCACGCCCCATTCCTTCTTCGTGTTTATCTCCAGATAGACTGCGGTTTTAAAAGTGTTTGTACCGCTACACTTCTAACTCTTTCGTAAGAGTTGGCTCGGAGGATTGTGAGTGTATCAACATTGCCAAACCAGTGTCCAAAAGTCATGAGTCAGACCATCAAATCTTGAGAAATCTTTAAAACTGTGGAATTAAAACCAACAGTTTTCATTTATTTTACTTGCTTCCAGGGTCATAGAAAGTCTGTACAATTTTTGCAAATTCTGTAAAGTTACAGGACTCCAGAAGCTGGGGCTTTAAGGAAACTATCCCCAGGCTTGGATACCACAGTGAGAGACAGCAACACTGATACCTCTGCAGATTCTGTACAGTTACTTTAATCACATATTCTACTTCATCTGGTGAGAGAGCAAATTAACACCTTTGAATTTAAAAGCAAGGATCAGAAATTGTGCCTATGCACAAATCAAGTCAGCTTTTGCTGGGCATAATAAAATGCTTATACTACAAGAAACAAGTGATAGTATATCATGCTGGCTATCCAGTCTGAAGGAAGTCTTAATAAAACGGTCAGAGTATATAAAAAGATCATAGTAATACAAATCAAAGAAGGCAAGGAAAGACCTTACAAGACCTTTTTTCATAGAAGGCAGGGGAAAAGAGATAGATAAGTAAAAGCACATTGAAAAGCGCTGTATTTCAACCAAATTTTTAACCTCAGGGCAATTACTTCATACTTTTCTATAAAGAGCTAGAATATAGATGGATATACATAAATAATGAAAACAATAATTATTTGGAAGTGAGAAATTTTCCATCTATTGAAGACCTTAACATCCCTTTCACCAAAGCAGCAGAAGGTTTCATACTACATTAAATGCCTTGACAATTCTGACATCTGCAAATCTGATTACAGTTTATACACAAATATAATGAACTTGGACTTGCAGAACTGGTATCATACATGCAAAAGTCATAGGAGAACTGTCTTATAGGTTGAAAGATTGAATGACATTGACAACATATTGATATAATGCACTACAGCTCTACTAATACTCATGGAAGTCTACAATTATAAAAGCGTAAGACTTTCTGTTACTATATATGCACAAAAATGTTTTCGTGATTTAACTTAAAAATCTCCTAAAAGACACATGAAACACACTGTCAGAATACTTGCCTTTCTTCCTGAATAAATGAAAAGGAAAGTTACTAACACTTAATTTGATATAAATACCTATAATTGTATTCATGAACACTTCCAAGGCAAATATTTGGCTTTGTAGATTTAACTCATAGATTAGCTGTAATGCAGACTCTACAAAACCTGTGCAGCGTCTTGATCAGGCTGTTTATGCAGGCAGGTGCAGACAAATCAAATCCTCTGACCACATTTTATAACATGCACAGATGTAGGACAGCACAAGACCACACTGTCTAAGACAATTAATGAACACAACTTTGTAGTCAGTTTAAGAAGAACCGGTTTTCTTTACTCTATGGCTCTGGAGTGGTTACTCACAAGAGCACACAAATCATGATTTTCAAGCAAAATTCACCCTAAAACAAGGCTCTGGATTAGATGTCTTAACAAATGTTTCTAGGTCTTTGCAGTGACTACTATCATTATAAAATTAGGGTAACATTAATTCTAATTTTTTGTCATGTTGGATATCTTGTATATATTGGTCAAACCTTCCCTCAGTATGAATTTAGATTTGCAAATTTTGAATAAAACTGTTTCCCCAGTGTTGAAAAAAATGGCCTAGTACAGACTAATCAGTAGTTTAGTCTGTAGCTTTTATTTCTTAATATAAGTGTGGTCCTATCCTGAAAAATCCCTGTGCTAGTAGCATTGTACGCTCCACATCATTATCACTCAAGAATTTCTGTACCAAATGTGCTCAGTTTTCAAATAAAATGCTTTTTTTGTTTTATTTTTGGTTTTGTTTTGTTGTTCGTTTTTTTTTCTGACTGCTTTCTCTGCATTCCTTAGAATAAAGCTAGATGKGCTAGGGTGGTTTTTTTCATGTCACTTATCATTGCTAGTTATAAATGTTCTGCAAAGCAAATGAGCTCCCAGCTACATCTGTGCAACACTAAATTCCAAATTAAGCTCTCTATGGATGGCACCATCACCCTATTTCCCTGAACAGAATTGCACAGGTGTATCCAGCTGAAAGTTATTAAACAAGTCTGTTGATGATACACAAGATGGAACAAAATTTGCAGCTTAGTATTTCCTAGCTGTGTTGGCTCTGCAGGAGAGAAAGCTTATTTATATTACTGGCACAGGCAGCTATTACAGAATGCATGGAGAAAGGAGATTTGCTGAATAAAATGGTGCTATTTGGGAGGAGGAAGAGTTCATGCTAGAGCTACGCTTTATGGTCTTTTGTACTAATATTCTGTAATCACAGTAGTCTTTCTTCCGACATGGTAGAACAGGGTCAGATGTCAACAAGAAAAATTGTTACAAATGAGAACTTTATAACCTTGGAGAGAGGTAATAAAATGTTTGTGACTTTCTCGTCAGCTGCATCTACAGAAAAAAGAATATGTCAGTTATAGATGACCTTGTTTTGGAGTGATCTCTACAGTCATTATACTCCAATTCTTATTTCAAAAGATACTTCAAAATCTTTTTTCATGAGACTTTTAAGATTTTGCTGCTGTGATTTATCTGATCCTTCAAATTTCTGAATTTTTGCTGTTGTTTAGTGTGTTTCCTTGCAGAGAGGGAATTCCTATTGTAGCTTATAGTATGCTCACCAACTTTTGCCACTTGGGAAACTCTTGAGAAAGTTTAGTACGCTCAGAATAGCAAAAAATAACTCTTATTTAGAAAAAGGAAAAAACAATAAAACTTGAAAATGTTTTGCTTTAAAATCAGTATGATCGTCCAATAAAGGTTTGGGGTGGCTCTTTTTCTTCCTGAATCAGTCTGCTCTTTTCCAGCTAAAAAACTCACCCAGGACTCTTCTCTTTAAATTGAAAATTTATCAGAGTCAACTTCAAGTAAAGGAGCTTCTGAGAACAGGAGTTCCCCTCCCATTCCCCCCAGCCCCCCCAATAAGGTCAAAGGAGTCCAGGGAGGCTGGACATTCTTCAAGAAGAAAATCTTAAAGGTGCAGGAGCAGGCAGTCCCCATGTGCTGAAAGACAAGCCGGCGGGGAATAAGACTGGCCTGGCTGAACAGAGAGCTTTGGCTGGAACTCAGGAAAAAAAGGAGAGTTCATGACCTTTGGAAGAAGGGGCAGGCAACTCAGGAAGACTACAAAGATGTCATGAGGTGATACAGGGAGAAAATTAGAAGGGCCAACCCAACTAGAACTTAATCTGGCTACTGCCGTAAAAGACAATAAAAATGTTTCTATAAATACTTTAGCAACAAAGGGAGAGCTAAGAAGAATCTCCATCCTTTATTGGATGTGGGGGGAAACATAGTGACAAAGGATGAGGAAAAGGCTGAGGTACTTAATGCCTTCTTTGCCTCAGTCTTTAATAGTCAGACCAGTCATCCTCAGGGTATTCAGCCCCCTGAGCTGGAAGATGGGGACGGAGAGCAGAATAAACCCCCCATAATCCAAGAGGAAACGGTTAGCGACCTGCTACACCACTTAGACACACACAAGTCTATGGGGCCAGATGGGATTCACCCAAGGGTTACTGAGGAAGCTGGCGGAAGTGCTCACCAAGCCACTTTCAATCCTTTATGAGCAGTCTTGGCTAACCAGGGAGCTCCCAGATGACTGGAAGTTAGCAAATGTGACACCCATCTACAAGAAGGGCCAGAAGGAGGATCCAGGGAACTACAGACCTGACCTCGGTGGTCAGTCTGACCTCAGTGCCAGGGAAGGTTATGGAGCAGATCATCTTGAGGGCCATCACGTGGCACATACAGGACAATCAGGTAATCAGGCCCAGTCAGCATGGGTTTATGAAAGGCAGGTCCTGCTTGACTAACCTGATCTCCTKCTATGACAAGGTGAYCYGCTTAGTGGATGAGGGAAAGGCTGTGGATGTTGTCTACCTAGGCTTTAGTAAAGCCTTTGACACCCTTTCCCAAGCATTCTCCTGGAGAAACTGGCTGCTCATGGCTTGGACGGGCGTACTCTTCGCTGGGTAAAAGACTGGCTGGATGGCCAGGCCCAAAGAGTTGTGGTGAATGGCGTTAAATCCATTGGTGGCTGGTCACAAGTGGTGTTCCCCAGGGCTTAGTATTGGAGCCAGTTCTGTTCAATATCTTTATCAATGATCTGGATGAGGAGATCAAGTGCACCCTCAGTAAGTTTGCAGACGACACCAAGCTGGGCGGGAGTGTTGATCTGCTCGAGGGTAGGAAGGCTCGGCAGAGGGATCTGGACAGGCTGGATGGATGGGCCAAGGCCAACTGTATAAGGTTCAACAAGGCCAAGTGCCGGGTCCTGCACTTGGGTCACAACAACCCCATGCAACGCTGCAAGCTTGGGGAAGAGTGGCTGGAAAGCTGTCTGTCGGAAAAGGACCCAGGGGTGCTGGTTGACAGCCGGCTGAATATGAGCCAGCAGTGTGCCCAGGTGGCCAAGAAGGCCAACAGCATCCTGGCTTGTATCAGAACTAGTGTGGCCAGTAGGACTAGGGAAGTGATCGTCCCCCTGTAGTCGACACTGGTGAGGCTGCACCTCGAATACTGTGTTCGGTTTTGGGCCCCTCACTACAAGAAAGACATTGAGGTGCTGGAGCACGTCCAAAGAAGGGCAACGAAGCTGTTGAAGGGTCTAGAGAACAAGTCTTATGAGGAACGGCTGAGGGAAGTGGGATTGTTTAGCCTGGAGAAAAGGATGCTGAGGGGAGACTTTATTGCCCTCTACGACTACCTGAAAGGAGGTTGTAGCGAGGTGGGGGTCGGTCTCTTCTCCCAAGTAACAAGCGATAGGATGAGAGGAAATGGCCTCAAGTTGTGCCAGGGAAGGTTTAGATTGGATATTAGGAAAAATTTCTTCACTGAAAGGATCGTCAAGCATTGGAACAGGCTGCCCAGGGAAGTGGTTGAGTCATCATCCCTGGAGGTATTTAAAAGATGTGCAGATGTGGTGCTTAGGGTCATGGTTTAGTGGTGGACTTGGCAGTGTTAGGTTAACGGTTGGACTTGATGATCTTAAGGGTCTTTTCCAACCTAAATGATTCATGATTCTATGATTCTATGTGTAAAACTTAATTAAAGTTCACTATGGGCATTGATATTTTCAGATTAATATAAAGTAATTTTTAATAAAACCACTATACTCAAGACCAATGTTTATATAAAATTTTCAAACATCCTGCTACGAAGAAAAATTATAGCTTTGAGATCCTTTCCACAGAACAAAATGTCTGATAATAAGCAAGTATTTACAAAACAAACTATCCTAAACTTAGCACAAAAGCAATCCAAGGAATCTCTGAATCATCTCTGTTGATCCCAAGTACATAAAACGTAATGAGCTAACCTGGCTTTATTTCACTCCCTGTTTGCTGGCTAATTGGTCTATAACAGAAACATGCATCTGTAGCCCTTTGCTTCATTGTCTTGAGACTTTCCATTCCTTCACCTAATTTCTGAAAGATTTTGTTTATTAAGATCAAAGCAGAGAGCAGCCAACAACTGCCTGGAAAGGACTCCCATCCCTCACCGCAGCATATAGCTAGTTATTTTGTACAAGGGCAGCATGTTCAAGATCTCTCTGTGTGAAAATGAGCAAAAGACAATACCTTTGGTTCCTGAAGGCTTTCAGGGCTACCATTGTTCTAGGATATTTGAAAATAAAAGAGGTGGTTTGCATACTTGTTTATAATCTGTCCTGTTGCCTTGTCAGAACAGCAGCTTTTTTTTTCTTCAGCTTCTTGAGGACCACTACAAACTAGAATTATAATCTAGTCTTATCTTATGTTTTACCATATTGACCCACATTCTAATTGTTTTCCTGCAAAGTTGTCATACAACCACCTTTTTCCACCCACAGAAACTGCATGCGTTCTGAAAGGACTTCACAGCTAAATGTGTGAGATCTGATCCTGAGGTGTATAGATGAAACTCGGGGATCTCTCACCCAGAAAATCCTGCAGCTGGCCAGTCCACATCAATGCTGCTGTCAGTTAATGGCTCCTCCTGTGCAGCTTTAAGAGCACCTCTGTCTGTTATGGCATGACTGGGGACTGGAGTTTATCTGGGTACATCTATGCTGCACCTGAGGCATGATTCCAGCCTAGAATACAAAACCCTGAGTATGTCTAATACCTTAATCAAAGGCCCAATCAATCTCTCTTCTGTGCAAGCCTGATGGATCAGGTAGAGTCAAGCATACATGTGCCCTATCCAGTAGCTGGTACCATGGTTTCTGCACTTCCTTAGCATAGTATAATTTATTACTTAGTTTTTGAGCTTTAACCAGTGACAAGGGTAGAAACCACATGGGTTATGGCTGTGCTTAAACTGTTTTCTGGATGATATCATTATAAATGGTCACTTGTATGCATCTCTATTTCTTCCTTCTCTTCTCCTCTGCTTCTTTTGCTGTTATTCACCATGCACCTTATACACTTACATATACACACAGGTCACTATTTTTATTATGAACTTGTAATGTACAGATTATTATTTCACAAGTTTCCCAACCATTATCTTGGACTTTTATGTTGTTAAATGTGAGACTAACAATGCATTTACTGCATTGAAGTTAATAATCCATTGACTTACCAGATACGACACATCTGAAGTTGAGCTAATTCTCTGTCTCATTAAGCAGTGTAGGGAATACTATAATCATCCCACATTTGTCTTCCCTCTTAAAATTATACAGTTAGAGAACCCACGCTTATTCAGTGAATTAATATTCTAAAAAAWTTATCTAAGCTCAGTTATCTTTTACAGGTGTCTGCATTCAAGGCTAGGAAGCAGTTTCTCAGTGAAGTATCATGTTAATGAWGTTGGTCCCAATACACCTCGCTGGAGGATATTTTTTTTTTAACTTGTTTGAGGATTATAACTTAGAAAACAACTCTTCATTGTCTTCTTCCTGATTCTTTAAATGACAAGTAAAATGAACACACAGTCTCGCTAGCAGTCCCTCCTTTGTATGTGTGTGTGAGAGTGAGTGAGTGTAAGGAGATAGCCTGAAACATTAAATTCCATTAATTTATATTTATTACTATATTTTATGGTTGCTTGAACATTTTACATTGAAACTCTTTCAATGGGAAATTGGGCTTTTGACCAAACCAATTTTTTTTCTTTGCAAAAACTGTGTGCGTTCCATAGAAAACTGCTTTTGTTTTATTTCATTTTCCTTAAAGACCAGAGGCCTGAAAACTAAATATTTTGATTTGGCTATGTTCCTGTAAAGACACATGAAAGCCCAATTGAGGTTCTTTTTGTCTCTGCTAGGGGCTGGACTCCCAGTCAAAACACTAGCATAATATATCACAGCCAGAAGTCATCAGGAGGGGAGACTGTGGTACTTCATGAGAAGACATTGACCAAATGCAGATCTAGATTAATGAAAGTATATTTCTTACTCCCAGTTATAAGTCCCATGGACCATGAGCAATACTTACGGTTTTAAACCAATCAGGTTTTGTACCAAAAAGAAAATGAGGACAAGTTAATATAAGCAAACAAACTAAACAATTTATAAACTATTCTGAAAATATATATGTCTAGAGAATAGACAATTAAACCTATACTTAGAACCATATATTTGCTCTAAACACCATTAATAATGACCAGTAAAATCTCGGCCATCTTGAGGCCTCCAAAGTTAAGTTTCATAGTGGCAAGCAGCTATGAGAGGTGCTTGTCTTCTGCTGTATGTACACCTGCACAGATGCTGACTCTGGTGAAATAATCCATTCAGTTCTGGGTGTTAAACTTCATTGATAAAATGCACAATGCAAGTAAGACTAACAGATACAGGCAAAATACAGACAAAAGGGAAATGTATTGGTTTCATTGTTCAATTTTTGTTGATCTGCTCATCAAAATGCATATCACAGAGGACACTGCGTAAGTTAGAATGCAGTTGAAAATAACAGTCTGTATGATAAAGTGCATCTGCTGTGCATGAATCTTCTCTTAAAAATGGCCAGTGTTTTATGGTCAAAATATGAACACAAATACAATGCGTGCAGCAGTGCAAAAGTCACTGTGCTGAGCCACATTTGTTACATGAAATGTGACAAACCATTCACAAGTATGTAACTTATTCTATAGCTCTCTACAAAGAATAAGTCTCCATGAAGTCAATACTGGTTCTAACTGAGGAACTAAAGAAAAAGATTTGGCTGTTAGGAGTGTCTTAATAGTCTTTCTTTTGGCTGGAAGTTACGTGGGTAAAAGTAGTGAAATTAAAGCATCACTTCTAAGTGTTCCTAGAAGACTCCGCTATGCTCCTCTCCTGGCTGAAATCAATACCAGCACATCCTCTCTTCTCGCCTGTGCAACAGAAATGTAACCATCAACTTCTGATTATAGCAGCTGGGCGGTGCAGGACTAGGGTTGTTTAGTGATGGCTGGTTAAAAATTTTCCTGTAAAGTGATTTTCATCAGCAAGAGTTGATTCATTAAAATGTTGTTTTTTTCCCCTAGAACATACAAAATTTTGTAAAATATTTATTGGAAGAATTTTTGGATGCAGGGTGAGAAACTTCAGAGGATGACCCTGAATACTCAGTAGTCCAATGGCTAAAACATTTTTGTTAGACGTTGTTAATTCTGACTAAAGTCCCTGAACTTTCTGTTAGTTTATGTGACAAAAGCTGCCCCCCACACACAAGGGAGTGCAGAGGAGCACTGCAGCTGGGGGAACCCCAATATCCCCCTGCCCGGCTCCTCCTGGGGCTTCACAAGAGCCACCACCCTGTGAAGATCTCATCCCCCCAGCCCCAAAGGCACAATGGCAGGGGGGACCCCAATGCCCCAGTCAGAGACAGGACACCCCACTCCAGCCCCGGGGCTGTCCCAAGGCAGCCCCAGCTCCATGGGCCTGGGGGACACTCAGCACCAGGAGTCAGTGAGGAGGCTCTCTGGGTCACCCCACACCCGCAGACCAGGGGCCCTGCCCGGGGTGCAGGGTTCCCTGTGGGGTGCAGGGAAGAGCATTTGGGGACTCCACAGGATTTATTGTGGGAAGTTTAGAGGAGGCAATGAAGGTGGGGAAAGGGATGGACTAGAGGTGGTTTGGGGAGGAACAAGTGTGGGAAAATAGGGCAGAAGGGGAGAAAAGGAGACGATTTTGTGTAACAGGTGTAGGTCAGGATGCCTGTCTGGCCATGACTGCACCTGACCAGCGCAGTCTGTCCCAGCTTCTCACTAAACTCCATTTCTAGTGATTTTCCTGGGTGTGGGGCTCTCTGGACTGTGTGCCTGTGTGTATGGGGGTGGATGAGGGGTAGGAGTCCCGTGTGCCCATGGTGCCAGCATGGGGCATGACGAGGATGCACTGTCAGTGCACGACCCTGGCCAGCATCGAGCTGGACCAGCTGGCAAGTGGGGCATGTGGCCTGGGGGCCAGAGAGTGTTGCTGGGAGTGGGGCACCTGGAGGCATGGTCTACTGGGAGAGGGGGAGTGGGGGGCCTGGCCAACTGCTGGAGAGACCCTGGGGTCTGGGGTCTGCTGAGAGACCCATTTGTGTGTGTGTGTGTATGTGCATGCACGTGTGCCTATGGTACACGCTCAGCCTCACTGCCAGTTGGACCTGTGGGCATCGTGGAGCTTCAGCAGCCTTGACCCTGCTGGGCTTCCAGATAAGGCAGCTCCTAACAATTTCTATTTCTGTCAAGCAACTTTATCCCAGTGAGTGCTCCAGTCACAGGGCTGCTGACTCTTCCTCGGAACAAAAATCTGTACGTTTCCCACATTTGCAAGCTAATAAGCCTGCTTGCTCTAATGAGTATTTAGACCCTAAGGCTCAAACATTTACCACTTAATTGTGATATTTTCTTTGCCTTGTTGTCTCTACATAGAGCCTATTTTTGGCACACTGCTGGTTCTTGAGACCTGGCAATTTGGTTGTAATTACCGAAATATTAGACAGCCTTGATTCATTTTAATGGCTCCTACTTTAAGACAGATAGATTTATTTTAAGTAATGCAAGTTATTCTTCCCTTATTCTGTGAAAGAGAACAAATTTTCATTTTGCATATTCTCCTTCAATGCAAACCTTCAATGTCCTGAAATCTACTTCCATTCAATCAAGGTACAACAGCTTATAAAAGCCAAGATTCATCCCAGCTACAGTTAATTGCTTATCCAGTGTTGGAGCCTTGTTGCTGTAGCAACTACTGCCTATATGGAAATGGTTTTCAATTTGTGATCCATGGACCCCTGTATCCATGGTCAGCTAGTGAAAGGTCTAAGGTAATTAAGAAAAATAAGTTTATTGTCTGCAGGTTTAAATAGTATGAACTTCAGTCCACATCTCTATTAGAAGAGCCATGATAAGTCCAAAAACTGGTGGAGGAGGATCAAGAAAATGTTTCACAATCAACAGGGGAGGGTTGTTTAAAAAGGCAACTCAGCCCACCATCTGAATCACTGTCTGGAGGCGTCTATCACTTTCCATCAATGAATAAGGGAGCTTTGGGTGAGTAGGCTTCTGATGTGGATATCTTAACTTAGGATCTAAAGTTAGGTGGGCTGAATAAAGATCTACACTTCTACGGGCACTTTGTGGTACTCCCTAGTTAACTCAGAATAAACCACAGTTTCTTAAAATACTCTCCGCAACTAAAAAAGGGCTCTTCCCTTAAATTTCTGTTATACTCAGCAAGGGTAAACAAGAGACATGTATGATATATCTGAAATATCCAAATATCTTGATTCTCATATTTGCATCACAGGGAAGAGAAAAAAAAAGCTCATTTCAACTTTATTTTCCAAAATCAATTTGCTTTGGGGGAAAAAGATATGTTCATAAGCCATGAGTGTACAGGTGTCTCGAACATTGTTTCCAGCAGTGGTCAGTAGCCTGGATTGTTATGCAGCCCAAGAGTAAGGAATGGTAGGTAACACCAATATATTATGGTAGGTGTTATTTCCAGCACTGAGGAGAATTTTTATGATCTTTATGTGTCATTTTATGACACATTTACTACCTGAAATACTTATCAACCTGACTGTAATAATATTCTCTTTTAAATAGTTTTAATTTGTTTGATGTAAACAATAGGTTGAGGCTCATTATAATACGATAAATGAAGAACAACACACTCTTTTAATGACTTAAAAAAAGGATGTCTGTAGCAGGTTATTTAAAACTGTATCTTTCTTTTAAATAATTGCCCAGATAAATGTGCTGAGCAGTAAACAAAGAAACTCTGACAATCCTAAAATGAAATCCAATTACAGAAAATAGCAAACCAAAATAAGCTTTTTGAAAATTCAGCTCTTGCATTTTAGAAATTACTATTTCCAGCAATGGTGAGTCTCACAGGGATAGGTGTTTCACGAAGCCATTTTTGCACTACAAGGGTTGGTAAAGCTGTTATGAGTTGTCTTCTATAAACCCAGTGCATGGGTCAAGTGGCTCATGCCTTTTGCATGCATTCATTTCCAGCATCTCCACCTGGCAATTTTATGTGAGTGAACATAAAATTCGTTTGAGGTGTTTGGACTTGGGATGTCAAAATCATCAGTCCCTTTTGAAAACCTTGGCCCTGGATTTTTCATTAATGAATCAGCCTTTGGATATAAATGCATAAATACATTCCGCTCAAAGAAAAGCCAGATCTGTGTGTTACAGATGTATGACTAGTCACAGCAACAAGTTTGGAAGAAATTGTGTTCTTCATTGCAATGTGTACGACATCTGCCTCTACACTCATTTTCTTTGATGTGCTTCTTTTCACATTCTCTGCTAAACAGAATATTTTCATAGTCTTTTTTTTTTCTTCTTGGAAAAGTTTACAGTCCCTTTCAAGATGACAGCTGAAGCCACTTTTTCTTTCTTAGATGCAACAGGAAAGCTCTCATTACCCTGTTTTTGTATAGACTGCTACCTTTTTTATAAAAAGAAAGAAGAAAAGGTAATTTAAGATTTTTGTGAAATGAAGATAGACATGTTGCTAGCTGCCTCTTCTTATCCACTTTATTTTATATCTGGTGTTACCATTTCATTTGCTAATTCTTGTATTTCTGCACATCCCCTTGAATGTGTGCAGATTCAAACTTTCTTCAGATAATCGTTCACTATGACAAGATCTCAGAAGAACCTTCACAGCAGGTAAATTAATCCAGCTGCTATTTCTGGTTTTGCTAGGCCTGTCTAAGTCTGGATTTGACTTTGCAACATCACATGACAGAAGCTAGTAGGGATGGAGTATGAGTATGATTTAGTCCTGGTCAAGACTGTGAGTGAGCTAATACAATGTAAGCCGTACATCTGAAGTGCAGATGTGGCAGTATCTAGAGCCCCAAATAGAAAAGAGTTTTGTTTCTTCAGAGTACTGTTTTTTGGAGCTGTCAAAAACACATGATTTTCTCTTTCTAAATAGCTTTTTGTAAAACATGAATAAACACAAGGATTCCTTGTAGCCTTCGTTTTCAGACAGTTACCAAATTATTTTAGAAATAAAGGGCAACAGTGTATTGTGTTTCAGCATAATGAAATGTATATTGCTGCTAGGAAGCAACTTAAAAGTGGTATAATTACAACCCTAACCCTTTTCTTTCCCAATTTCTGGTTGCTAAAAGGCTCCCTCAGAATTGGTTCAGGTTAGAAAAAACAGAAAATCTCTGAGTAGCCATAAAACTGGAAAAATCTCCACGTTTTATCCATGTGAAGAATTATTTACAGATCTGGCAAACTAGAGGCAGGACTTTTTTAACTAGAGCTTAAAACATCTCTAAGAATCTCATTTGATGCCGGAAAAAGCTGAAGGACTGCAAAGACCTTTTGAAATTCGGACACCAAAAGGTACGTGAATGAATATGAGAGAAAAAATATTTTATCATATTCTTCTTCTAGTCTTTTTTTCTGCTTGACAAGCCTGTGTGACATGTAATAACTACATTTAGCACAGTTTTACCACGAGAGGGCAGGAATGCTCATCAAACAGGTTTGCCACTGGTTGTTACACCACTTCTTTGTCAGGAGGGTAACCCAATGTGTTTTCCCTCTGTTGGTATTATATGTCTAAGCATGTACCCCGAGCACTTAACAACATGACAAAATGCTTTGACCCAACAGACTGTCCTGTCATTAGTACGGCAGATTAATCCCCCTGGATGGTCATGGGACTCAGGGGCACGGCTGAACTGCAGCTTTGTAAGGCTAAGAGCAAAATCAGAACTCCTCACTCTGGGCTGGCAAAGGGAAACAGCCGTGTTGATGCATCAGGCTTGCCAAGGGAGGCTGGTGGACAGGTAGAGGTGAATCAGTGCCTGCTTTTCTTCCTTATGGTGTGTAACAGGAGCAAGAAGGAAGATCTTTAGAAAGCCTTTTTTATTCAATATTAGCAGCACTGGCTTATTCATGAACAACATTTAAGCTTTTCTGTAAGTGAGATTGATTTTGATCAGACCATAACAGTAGCCAGATCTGAACAGTAGAAGACTGTACTGGACAGAATACTGTGTAGCAAAGTTCCAGACTATTATTAAAGTGAAACAGATTTGTGTGGAAAGTCCTGGTTAACTCATAAACAATTTATAAACTGAAGCATTTAGCAGAGCTTGATTAAAGGTTTAAATTCTTGTAACTGTTTGCCAACAAAATATAGTGTTTCACTGTTCCCAAAACTATGTTTTGGAAAAAAAAAATCTACTGTGGGGCCACTCAGAGTTGTAAGATTTTAATCAGCTAAAATTAAGCTCAGTAACATACATGGAAATATTTTTTGCTTGTTTTGCTGTCATGTTAAGTAGTTTCTTTTTTTAAATGCCAAAGTTTTTCACAATGAAAAAAAGAGTTGTGGAGTTGTGATAGTGACTGGACAAATGATATTCAATGGGAACAAAGAGGAAAAAAATCAGAAAGTAACCTTACTGTAGTCATAAAAATAACCTTACTCTAGTCACAAGAAAAAAGATTTATACAAGTTATTTTCCATTAGCTATGCCAATTAAATTATACTTTTACCATGCCCTCCTCCAGAATAACGGTGCTCAACAAAAATATCATTTGTTCAAATCTGAAGATTCTTCGCTACTTTTATCATTGGGATAAAAAGGGTTTTCGCCAGCCATAAAGCAGAAAAGGGCATTGCCTTCCTATTGTGTGGCTTGACTGTCTCCTATAAGAAGCTCTTGACTTATACTTAGAGGGTTACATACCCACTAGGAGACCTATATTCTCAGTGCAATTTTACAAATCTCTGTTCCCCAGAGGTTTTCAAGAGCCATGCTGCAACAGCATGCTACCAGGGTGACTAGGTAGAAAAGTAGGAAAACCTACAAGATGTCCTCGTTCAATGATTCAGGATTTACTTCTTTGGGCATTTAAACAGCCCTAAACGGTGTGTGGCTCTTTTCAAAGCCCTAGCAACATGCAAGGGCGATTCAGCCCAGACTGAGCAACAGCCAGCCACCTGGATTTTTGCTGAAAAAGGAAAGGGCATAACTGGACAGCATGCACTAACATGGAAATAGGCAAATGGCATAAGGGTAAAAAGCCCTTGTTTTGTGTGTATTATCAGGATGCACAGAGAAATCAATACAAGTCAGGACCTCTGCAGAAGCTATGCAATCCCTGTGCAGATGGATCATCCTATAACTTTTTCCAGTGAGATTTTGAAGTTGTGAGGAAGGAAAGGTTGTGCTTTAAGATTTCCAGTATTCATCTGCAGGAGAATATTACTCACGAACTTCCAATGGAATGATGCACAAGGTGTCTTGCCCAGGGCCTCATAGAGTTACACATGTGGAAAACCTGTGTCATGCTTTGATCAAAGAGCAGAAGGAATGACTCATTGCCTTTCATTTCTATTGTATTTTTCTGTAGCATAAGAATATAACAGGTGCAGTGCCCAGGACTGGGTGAACCTTGTGGTTTTGCTCTTATGGTTTTCATTTCTACTAAGGATATATAGCAAAGAAACGGCAAAAGAAAATTTGGATTGTTGTTCTTTGCTCTCCCTTTGTTTCATTTCAAGACGTACACTGCAAAAGCAAGTGAAAATAGAGGTAATTTTTGTCCTGGCATTTCCTTTTCTGTTAACTTTTGAACAATGACAGCATTTTGGGCACATTTATGACCTTGTCTTTGAACCCTTATTCATGTAATGAATCTACTCACCTCTACATCCCTTCTGGTTGTAGAACTCACTCCTTGATTTGTTGCTCAGTGCCTTTCCCATTAAGTGCTGTTCTAGGGAGATCAAATGGGATTTCACAGGATGAAAACTCTCCAGC
The DNA here is from genome assembly GCA_035582835.1 of Phoebastria nigripes. Lineage (NCBI taxonomy): Eukaryota > Metazoa > Chordata > Aves > Procellariiformes > Diomedeidae > Phoebastria > Phoebastria nigripes. The sequence continues at coordinate 95,309 of JAYKAV010003133.1, read as the reverse complement.
AGACAATCACCACRCAATACCTTATACAGGGAGCAGAGCTACAAAAAACTCTTGTCAGGCAGGGCCACATATGGTTAATGTTACTAAAATTCTTACTTGCTATCAGACCAATGGAGACATCAGGTGTTTTAGAGAACTTTTTTTGACAGCAGCACCTATTCAGAATTACTGCCTACAAGAACCTCACCCCTACCCTTTTGCCGATCTCACAGCCTGCAAAAACATGATGTGAGATTAAGAAATGTAATATTCTCTATGCAGAGTGCTGCTTCTTGAAGAGAAATTAGACTTCTTCCTAAAATTATAGCAATTTTACTGTAACATGAAGGTATCTGAAGAAATGTCTAAGTGGACTGTCTCAGGTGCTAGAAGTAGTTTAGATGTTGCAGGCTTTTTATCTCACCTGAACAGGGCTGGCCTAAGACAGTCTATGGGGATATTTATAAAGTGGTAGATTTAGGAAGGCTTTTAAATTCACAGGTGCAGAGATGTACATTAACCATCTCTCGGTCTCCTATCAAAGCAAAACCTGAGCAAGCACCTGTGTTAGGAAGCTGCAGCTGATGATCAATTTAAAATCATCTGAGTTGAAACTTCATTGAAGAAGGTGTTATTTAATCCTGCCCTCTGCTGTACATATCCACACCCTCATTTGTCTTGGTGCTGGTGGGGTCATGTGGTGAGTAAAATCAAGGAACTGACCCAGCTGAAAGTTTACTGAACAAGTAAAATCAAAAAAAAAAAAAAAAAAAAAAAAAAAAAAAAAAAAAAAAAAAAAAAAAAAAAAAAAAAAAAAAAAAAACCCACATCAATTGCCTAATCTGGATTACTGTGCTGCCGTACAGGTGCTCAGGGGGGCCCAGAGCAGGGGAGGGAGTGCCCGGTCCAGAACAGCGAGCACGATGGCACTCCTCTTTCGGCAGTGTACCAGGCTTAGATTCATTTACAGTATTTATTAACCTACAGCCGGAGAAACCTGTCAAGTTTTTTTCTACTTGAATGTATGTGACTGGTTTTAGTTTTGAAAGAACTACATTGTTCTAAAATTTGGAATTTATTATTTTATACACAAATGTAATTTCCTAAAATATTAGCTCCTCACATCCAATCTCAGTTAGAAGCTTTCAGATCAAAATGTATATAGCAATGCAGTAACATCTTATATTATCTCACTGTTTTTCCAATAATTCACTTGCTTTTCTCAATCAGTGTTGAGCTGATGTTTTTGGAGAAATATGATCCACCATGATTTTCAGATCTTGCTCTTAAATAATTCAACTTTGTGCTTCTTTATTGTGTAGTTAGGAATAATTTTCCTTTCTGCATTACAGTGTACTTGTCTACTATTTTATCAGAATTATGAGATCTTTTAATGACTTTGCAGTCATAGGTTTTTAAGAGCATTTGATAATGCACCTTGCAATAAGCATTTGTGAAAATACAGGTACAAAGTGGATGTTCTCTATTTATTTGCCTAGTAACTTTTAAGTGAGAGATTTGTAAGGTCTAGTTTTCTTTTAGAAAAACTGTGTCAATTTTTCCCTGTTACATCCTATACATTTTTGTGTCTGTAACTTCAATTTTATTATATTTTTTATTGGTTAGTTTGCATTCAATTTATTAATTGCAGTTCTTAGCATCTCTTTTTAAGAGTCAAACTTCCATCTTCTCTTGCTCTTTGGGCACCGATGCCAAGGCATGTTATACACTCATGGAAATCTCTGATGAGAACAGGAGCTGGTACAAGATGGATGGTGGGAGTGCACAGCCAGAAGTGAGGTAAAGAAGCAGAAATATGGTAGGAGTAGACTTTTCCACTTGGAAGCCATGAGCTGTCAGACTGGGTCACTCTGTCTCATGAGCTGCACCATGAGACTCCTTCTCTGCTCTGTAGAAATTACCCCTCTGACAATGCACAGCCATGAAAATAATTCTAGATATTCTGTGTTGGCCTTCCTGTCTTTGATCATTTAATGGGCTTCTGGCAGTTTTCCTCATTCTGATGCATTTGAAAATGCTTTTATTATAGCTCTTCTTCATTTAGCAATCTGATCCTCAAATCTATTTCTCTTTTGCCCTATTATGATTTTAAATTTAAGTTGCCTGTATCCTAAGTTATTTATACTACTCCCTTGAAAGGCTATCTTTTTATTTCTAAAAGCTTTTTTCCCTCTGCTGCTTAACCATACTCTCTATTTTCTAGTGATCCTTTTAGAATATTTTTGTGTATAGCAACTAAACTAATATTTCTAATAACTGGAGACTTGAACCAGTCTCCTCCTTGCTTGTGTTTTAATCAGCGGAATATTTCCATGAAAACAGGTAGCATCACATCACGAGGGAACAAAACTAAAAGTCATAAAATCAGCAGATAGTTTGATAAAAAAATGGTTAATTAATCAAATGTCACTATGAATTTTTTGTTTGTTTGTTTATTTGTTCCTTCCTAGCAAGTCACAACATTCTTAACACATTCATACCTACAAGACTCAGTCTTTCTCTTTCTCTGTCTCCACTTCTCCGCTTCAGAACAAACTACAGAAAATCTGTCTAAAAAACCACAAAGTCACTTGAAGAATTTATAAAAGTTGTAAATAGCATTTTGATAACACAAATAGTTTGGTGTAAAAAAACACTTCTATTATATTAAAGAGAATGTGGGTACAACTTTCAAGGAAAATTTTTAGAGAAATTCAGGAGATAATATTCCAAAAATATTTATTGAGATCTGAGTAGTGACTTCTCTAGGTATCTATTTTGAATCCCAGAACAACCAGTTTCTGAGGATGGAAACTGCATGAGTTGCTCTTTCTCCTCAGCTGTTTGGTTTTTTTTTTCTGAGGGGGGTAAAAGTCTGAGTTCTAGTTGGGACCACACACAGGGTTGTGAAGAGGTCAGCATGAAGGATACTGTGGTATTTCCAGGATGGAAGTGCCAGACATTTCATAAAGATGTGTTAAAAAATTTTAACTCAGTTTTGCAGATTAGCAATAAAAATATTTCTATTGTTTTCATAAAAACTCAAGCTCCTCAGTGCTTTATTGGAACCTATGCTTTTGTTATATCTGAGCCTTTCATAACTTTTAACATCTTCACAAATTTAAAAGTAGGTCATATATTTCAGCATATGTAATGTAAAAATGTGTGCCAAATATTTGTAAAATGAGTCATAGCAACATTAAAGAGACTACATCCAAAAATGTGATCTTGAAACCATTCTATTGAAATGATGCCTGTTCCTGAAAGTATAACCTTTATATACACCCCAGTTTTCCTACTGACAACCTCACATCCACAGAGCTATGGATTCTATAGTTTAACCTTATTTTCTCTGCTTATATGACAAGTCTAGAGGTTAGACTGTTTAATTAAGAAATGAAATAAAGGTAGTTATGAGAAAAGTCTAAAGTAGTTTTTTCATTTGAACTTGCAGTTTGAAAAAGATGAATATCCAATCTTTTCTCAGCTTCTGTGATATATTCAGCCTCAGACCCCATGAAATATTCAAGTACTATTATCTCACTTAACAGATACTTGGGAGAGTAGTTATTTGCAAATCCCTTTTTCAAACAGGCAGTCACAGAAACACAGCTATCACAAGGCCTGGATCGAGGAAGGCGATGATGTTTTTAAGTGAGACTTAGAATTTAAAAACCTAAAACTGAGCTCTTGAAAGCTCCTGCTTAATCTTTGGAGGTGCCCAGACTCTATCAGCACCTCATTTTTCAATGCTGCGTTTCCTCAGATGCCTGAATTTTAGGTCTGAAAGGCTTAAAAGTAAATCACTGTTGACATGACTGACAACGGCTTGGCTTGTCTCATATTTAAGTCTCATCAACAGCAGCAAGCTTGGTTCCCCCGTTCATTTCCACTGCGTACCTCAACTTGAAAGGCATTCTCTCAGCGAAGTTGCCAGCATGAAAGAGGAAATGTAGGAGAGAGGTTAGGCTTGTAGCTGAATGGAAGAAGCTTTTAATGAGAGCCTAAAACCTTTTTGGATCTGGGCCTACACAGTTTACCATCAGCATTGCAGGATCTGTGATAATGCAAGAAGTTGAGCCCTACTTTCTTCCCCCCAGGCAAATTCTTTAATCAYAGAACTATGATTGCAGTTGCCTATAGGCTCATCTTTTTGTCTAGTGAAAGCCTGTAGAGAGCTCAGAAGAAATATTACATCCATTACTTGGTATTGAACTGGAAGAACCAAATGAAAGAATGTGCAAAGAATAACAGAATTAACAGAGCGCTCAAAAATACAGTAGAGAGGTTCTTGTAGCAAGGAAAACTCAGATCAGATATTAGGAAAAACTTCATGGTAGGAAGGATGGGGAAGAACTGAAAGAGTGACTGTGGAAGTCTCTGTAAGATACTTCCATGTTTTTGGGAATGGCAGGGTTATTGTAGATCCTGAGCTGTATATCTAAGCTTAGCTCTTACACTCCTTTCTCTCCTGAAGAATGAAAAAAGGTGGTTCTTCCTGTTGTGTGCTACTCTAAACATTTTGGAAATTTATGGAGAAATATGAAGTTTAGGATCTCTGTATTAATTTTTTCCTTAATTTTCCCTCATAGATAGTGCAATCAAAACTCAGGCTACAAAGGTCAGGGCCAACACATTAATTAAATTTACGTATTGAATAAACCTACAAGAGAAGCTCTATTTACCTGAAGACATTTAAAAACAGACAAACATCCTAAAGAGCTTTACTGAAGCCATAAAGGCTGCATCTAAACAAATGAAACACCACATGGTTCCAGGATAGTGTGACACCTTAACAGGGACTTGAGCAATGCTCACATTACCATACTAAACCAACAAAAGACAGACTACAAAATCCTAACGATCAGACCCACAGCTCCATATGCAGTCCTGTACAGTAACATGAGCTATTCGGAGGGGGGAACCATGTGATAATGTACCTTTGGCTCACAAGCTATGCAAGCCTTTGGTGTGGGAAGGAGGTTTTGCTGAGTGTTAACGAAGAGCAAAGAGGCTCAGAAGCTCGGCAATGCTGTACCTGTGCAGACGAAAGCCCTCCTGAGGAGACGCGTCTGGAGAACCAATAGAGACCACAGCAGACTACAAGGCTTCTTTAATGTGTCTCCACCACGGAGTCAAAAGATGCCCTGAGGTAAATTCAGCAGCAGGATAAGAACAAAAATTTAAAAAAAAAATTGAAATTTACCCCAGGGAAGCTGCTTCTAGTCATCCTGTGGCAGACTCACCTCAGCCCCTACATTTTTTGAGCGATTTACTCTGTTTTTGCTTTGCACTGTATACATCTAGCAAAGAGCAGCCTCATTTTAAACTGTCACAGCTGAGGTGGCCGGAGAGGCCAGATGAACCCAGCCTGTGGCTGTGGCTGCCCAGGGAGGGTTTGGTAAGAGGACATGAACCTCACCCTCCACCGGTGTTTCCACAGGCATCGCAGGGAAGGAGGCTTTCCCTGGCCTTGCTGGGCAGGAGGGCTGGTGCCTGGTCCAGGGGCCAGGCGCTATGCTTTCCCACAGCTGCTCCCCTTCGTGCCCCTCGCCCTTCAAGCACCAGGCGAAACCGAGGTGGCAAAACAGGGGGAGAGAAATGCCAGGTGTTCCTCACTAACCCTGCAAAAAGCCGCAGCAAAAGCCCCCTGGTTTCCTTTGGATGCCTACTGGAATATATCACGTATCTTCACACAGGCACATATACACATATATATGGACTCACAGAGTCAACCAGAAAAGAATACTTCAAAAAATCAAAATTACCTTTTTAATGATCTCTTCCTACTTATCTAGAAACTGTAGAAAAATCACAGTCTGTGTACCCACACCTATAAAGTGTTTAAATGGCTTAGACCCAGTCTGTGTGTAAAATGTGTGATGCTGTTGCAGTACCGGTAAACGATATGATGTTTTGTTTCCCACTGTTATGAAGCTCTAGTGCTGGAGCTGTTATACTGATAAAAAGATTCTTCACCTTTTACAGCAACTTTTCTCAAGTGCCTCTGCCCCTTTCTCCCCTGGTGAATTCCAGCTTCACTCCCTCTCCAGTGAATTTACCCGACTGCAGTTAACGTTTCCAGTGATGTAAATCTCAAATAATGTATTTTTCTCACAACCCCAAGTTAAGTGCTGCCCCAAATCAGTTTGGGATATGCATCTTTATGACATTGCAGTACGAGTGAAAACCAATTACATTGAAATATAACTGTGCCTAAGCTATGTGCTGTAGGCTTCTGTTGCCTCAGCTAAGACGCGAGGCAAGCAGAGATGTGCCCATTCCTGACCAAAAGCTTTGCTGAGAGAAGCTGCAGCACAGGCATAGCTGCCTGAGCACAACTGCGTTTTTACAGGGATAGCTGCTTCACTGGGGGAATGGTGTGAATTTATAAACTTGAGCTGTGCCTGCAACATTGCATACAGACCAGAGGTGCTTTATCAGTAAATGAACTATGAATCCTCTGCTGCTGAAATTTTTCTAGGGAAAGTATGTGTTAGGAGGCTTGTTTTGCTCAGTCATACTGACCTACTTAGAGAAGTACAGCTCTGTAGTTCCTGTGTGCAGGTACTGAAAGTTGTCATGTCTATGCCTATGTATGCCAAAGTCACCGAGCCATGGATCTTCAAAAGTACTTCAGAGCCTGTCTCCCTCTTTAGGTACCTCTGTTAAGCATCAGCAACATCTTCCAAATGACTGGTCAGCTGCCGCTGAAGCTGGCAGGTGCCTATTGTCTGCTGGGGCTCAGTATGCGCAGACCCAACTAAAGCATGGCAACGTTGCTTCTTGTCATAAATTGCACAGAGCCTGACATTGGAGCTGATCTGCATTTATTTTGGCAGCAGCGTGGGGTCAGCACACTCCTCCTCTCTTTTCGCACTCCGGTCATTTATTTCTGCCCTCACATTGCCCCCTCAAGTGTGTTGGCACAGCTGCTTGGGTGGCCATGTACTGAACTGAACCTGGAAACCGGGACAGATGAAAATTAATCTTTTCAGCAATCTTCTCTTTTTTTTTCTTTTTTTTCTTTTTCTTTTTTTCTTTTTCTTTTTCTTTTTCTTCTTTTTCCTTCCTCCCTCCCTCCCACTCTCCTTCCCTTCCTAACTTTAATTCCATTTACTTCTTTTCTTTCCTTTCCTTTCCTTTGCTGGATCAGTTCATTGATCTAGTTTGCCCTATAGATAAAACATTTTTAATTTACCAGAGAAGTAAGTGTTAGGCTGTGATTAGAGAGGAAATCAGGGATGCTTAAGCCAGTTTAAGAAACAGTCATGCAAAACCATTCCTATACTCAACAAAGTGAAACCAGCCATATTCTCTGTATATTACAATACTCACCTCCCGTGAGTTCAAACCTCAGGTCCAGATTTTAGCAACACTAATACATTTGTCTGCAGTGATTTCTGCTATGGTCATTGAAGGGCTGATGTTTTTAAAAGCTTCACCGCAGAGCACTTTTGAAATTCCCACTCTTAAGCAGTATAGAAATTGTTGAGCAAACTGTTTGAAAACTTAGATTTCATTTTTGCCAGAAAGTTTCCAAGTGGTTGCATCCCTGTTTAGAAAATACTTCATATTGCATTACAGCTGGTGACTCCATTTGCATTTCTGTGATGTACATTTACACCCCACATTTTCATCATTTTTAATACATTTTGAGGAAATGAAATGTTGTTTATAGTTGAAAAAGGAGCGGTAGAATCTGACTTCCTTACATTTTTTTCTACATCTGTATCTGTATTTCTAATATATATATATTAGACAAAGACAAAGGTATTTTGTACTTCCAAAGCATTTAGTTAATATATTTAGACAGTCTGTATCTCATTGTTGTGTATCTGAACATCCAGGTTTGTTCCTGAATTTGGAGATACATTTTGCATTTGTTCTTCTGTCGTGTCCACTTCACTTTTACAGATCCTGGAAATTCACACTCCAGAAACTTATCAAAATGCAGCTCATCTCTGATTGTACTGCTCAGAGATGCAGAGTCCTTATACTTTTTGTTTACACAAGAAAATTCATCTCATATCAAGTATAATCACTACTGTCTGTTTGTTATTTTGCTTCTGAGTATATGCAGGCTTTCAGTGTAGACAAAGACACGTATTGACTCCTGTTTCTGCTAGGCTAATCTAAACCTTGTTTTGGTCAAGATTTTAAGCATTGATCAATGCAATAATATTCAGCATGCAATGTCCTCTTCTTCAGCAGCAATTTAACTAGAGTTACTTCAGAGAATTGCTTGAAATTTGTGATATAGATGTACTCAAGGAGTTAAATATTTTGTGTTAGCCTTTCATTTTGAACATCATGTCACTGGTTTAGTTTGGCTGCACAAGTAGCTACACTGAATAATAATTTTTAATTCAGTGGAATAATTTTTAATGTTTTCCTTTTGTAACGAAGGGAAATCCCACTGAACGACTTTGTCAGGAGGAGCTGAATTGCAACATCTTGTCTTTCTGGAAGAAATGGATCCTGTTTCTCTGATTTTAGATCAGGCTGTCACTGAAATATCTTGTCTCAGCTGTTCCTTTCTCTATTCACTTTAACAACAGAATGTAGAAAAGACCTCATTGACTTCAATTTTGAGGCTTTCCACTTCTCGATATTAAGCCATACACTTAGATTTACATGACTACGTACATCAGCACAAACCTCACGCACGTCAGTATTTTCTCCATCTTTGAGTAGCTGGTTGATACTTACCTAATAATAGAGCAGAATAACTGACAGCACATCGATACTGATTTTAGAAAAATGACGGGTCCGTGGCACAAAATTTGGACTTTCATCTATGGTGTATGGCAAGTTCTTTTCAAATGAAACAAAGAACTCCAGCTGAGTGATTCTTGTCACAATAGATAGCATTTTGGAGGAAAAAATAAGAAAGGCTTGAAGTATATTTACAACTTTTCTTATTGCTGTGGTTAGAGAAGTTTACATCTATTGTTTTACCTTGGTAACTCACCTACCGAACTTTCTAAAAAACAAATTTCCCTGAGAAACGCATCATTTGTGAAATCTCCATCCTGCAATTACTTTCTGCATCTCAGAAGACTAAGCTGTTCATGCTAACATGGAAATGTTTCTGAGCCACGATATATGTGTTTTACAACAAAAGGAAATTTGCATTTTATTTTCTTACAACTGTCCTCTGCAGCTTCCTGAGACCTTATTTAAAATGTGTTACAGCTTGATCTGGTTTACTTGTGTTGGAGTCCACATTAACAACTATTTTAATACATTTTGACATTTAATATATTTGAGAGACTTTTTACCAAGGCCTGTACTGACAAGCAAGAAGTAATGGTTTTAAACTGAAAAAGGGTAGGTTTAGATTGGACATAAGGAAGAATTTTTTTTATGATGAGGGTAGTGAGACACTGGAACAGGTTGCACAGAGAAGTTGTGTATGGCCCATCATTGGAAGTGTTCAAGGTCAGGTTGGACGGGGCTTTGAGCAACCTGATCTAGTGGAAGATGTCCCTGCCCGTGGCATGGGGGTTGGACTAGATGATCTTTAAAAGTACTTTCCAACCCAAACCATTCTGTGATTCTATGATTCTATTCCACAAGGTGGACTTTGATATAGGGAAAAAGGTTAGTATAATGTGTGCAATTGCCTGGGATTCATTTTTTTCATCCATATCAGTAACAGAATAATGTTATATATTAAGCAGATAACTTACAAACACTTATGTTTGCTATAAAGAGATCAACTTCATAGTTTGGTAAAATCCATTAGTCAAACAGAATGTTTTTGGTCTGTATGGTTAACTGCACTTTTTTTTTTCTCTCTCGCTCTTCTAGTTTGCTCTGACTTTTATTTTGGAGTTTTACTTTGAGCTTCAGATTTAAGCAGTAGTGAAAATTAGGCAGAAGTGGTTATGTTCCCCAGGTTCTGAGTTTAAATGCCCTATAATAAAGTTTTGTATTAATATAATTCACAATCATCAGTCTCTTGACAAACAAATTTTGGTACAGATTCACTCAGAACTTCAAGCAAAGCATATAAAGCTGTTTGCAAACCTTGTTGATATTTCAGATTTCTAATAAAAATAACAAGTAAGTTTGAAGTTTTATTTTAAAACTTTGCTTTATTTTATTGAAAGAAATATTTTGCAGAACCTATAAACTCAGGGGAAACCAAATCAAGAGATTTCATGATCCTAACAATGGGAAAAGCAGTCTCCAAAACATTTCTACTCAGAAGGATATCCTGAAGGCTTATATTATATCTTCCTCTGGAAAAGAATAAGCTGAGTTCAGTTCAGGTTAAGACATGGACTGAAATTTCATTCCTATTTACCCAGATGAGACCTGCCTGGTGTCAAAGATCCATAACTGAGAGCAGAGTTTGGTCTGTGCTTTGTGATACCCTTCATGACTGGAATTTTTTTATTCAGACATGTTTACAGGACTTGGAGAAATGGCATGAAACTCCTGACCTCAGCTAGAATCTGCTGTACAAATTCTATCTTAAGTTTAAGTTAGATCTTTGTGATCTATGATTTATCAAATCATTGTGATTTATCAAATCATAGTGTAATTCATTTTGGCTCAAGAAATTGGCTAGTATTAGATCCCATATCAGTACAGCTGAGTGAAACTCTCTTTGCAAAATTATCTATTTTCAGGGAAAAAAGAAAGGTTTTGAGGGACTAGAAATTATTCTGAATTCGTGGAAAATTGAGTGATTGTTTCAGTCAATATGAAAATGACTAAATATTTTCAAAACAACAGTTTGTTTTTGAAATATTTCTTCAATACTTCAGAAATATCTTGGTTTGGGGCAGCTATGATGAAAATGAAGGAATTAGATTCACAAAACTGCTGGTAGTCCTATACCACAAAGCCAAGTGGTTAGAATAATCACCCAGGAGGTGGGAGATCAACATTCAGATCCATCTGAAACAGAGGTCTGATCCAGAGCATAGAATTAAAACAATGTTTGTTATCTCTCCTGTATGTTTTAAACAGCTGGCAAATGCAGTCGTCGATGAAGAGTAGGACAGCATCAACAGAAAGCAAATGAGCTCAGAATACCAGCTCTCAGAATACTGGTAGGGGCATTGGCTTGGGAATTTGACTTTTAAATTTCTTATTAAATGTAAAGACAGAACTCTCACATGCCGAGTAAGTATTCCAACCAGTCTTTCAGGCACAGGTTTTACTGGGGAGGGAAAAAGGTCAGGCTACCAAGGTTTGCTCTTCCATCACCGCCCCACTTTCCATCTCTGCGCAGCTCCTGTGCAACTGCCAATCACACACTGTGCCCCAGCTTCTCACTAGCTTCTCTACAGTTGCAGAGAACCTGAATTACAAAAGGGAACAAGAGTGTAGGTGTGTCAGGGTGTATTCCTGCTCTTCTGTTATTGGTGTGAGCCTATCTGTATCATACATCTTGGCATAATGATGTGGCACCAACACATAATCCAGTACAGGGGCACCACCCATGCTGTGCAGAGAGGAAGGAAAGAAGCTTCTCTTCTGCATGTCTGTTTGTTTTGGGGCTGGATGCTCTGACTTTTGGATAGAGTGGGATTTGTCACTTCCTGTAATGCCTTAATTTATGGCTTGGGGTTTTTTTGAGGGAAGCTGATTTTGCAGCTAGGTAATTTCACACAGTTTACTGAAAAAAATATACAAAACCACATTTTTCCTGAACAAGGGTCAGATAAAATAAAAGACAATTTCTTTGAATTTTAAGACTTCTCCCAAGAAATACTTTGCTCAGTTTTGTTTTGTCTTTTGTCTTTCCTACAGGATCAAGCTCTTTTTGCTTTTCTGACCTCTTCACTTTCCGGGCTCATCTGCTCTTAGTGCATGCAACTCAAACAGATGCTTCTAAGACTTATGACCTTACATTGAAAACTCTCTATAAAATCTGCTTGCCTTTTGACTGATTTTTTGACCTTCGGCAGTGGCACACACTGTTTCTGCCATCTAACTTGTTTATCCCAGATATTTTGATGCTCAGTGAAGATTTACTAGGTGCTACAACAATAGTACTCCTTTCTGTGATTCTCTACTATGCCTTTCTACCTGCTGCTCTGTATCCTTTCCAATGTAATGTCCCGGCTGTGCAAGATCAGGAGGCAGAGGTTAAAGTACACACAGAAGGAAACAGGTATATTTTTGTCTTGTTAGACATGGTCCAGTGAGTGAATGGAGTCATGCTAGTAACATGCAGGCTTGTAATTGATCAAGTCTGCATTGTTCATACTGCCTTCAAGAACTGGAGTAGCAGAAGGCTAACAAACTTCATTTGACAATAAATTTCTCATATGTACAAGAAACTAGCAAGGGCTTAACTTGGATCAATAGAGAAATCCCTCAGAATAATTAATTAGTCACTTTAACACACTATTGTTTGTTGTGGGGTCAAAATTTTCCCCCTTTTCCACTTTGTCATGCTCACCCTTTCCTATGTAACCCCTATTCTGTTCTGTTTAACTTTCAGATGGAACAATTGAATAAAATACGCAGCTACTGGCAGGTTTCATACTTCATTTGTCAGCTAAAGCCAAAAAGTGATTAGCCAATAGCCTTTTCAAATTAAGCTTGACGTTGAATTCTGAACTTCTGGCAAACTGTTGACTGCAGCTCCAACAAATCCTGAGTAGTGTTTTGGAAGTACATAAGTTCTGTGAGTGGAAAAGAAGAAATGTTTGTCTTTTATTGTAGCTCAGGACCACTTTCTTCCAAAACCTTCTTTCCCAATTCTATTTTAACTGTTCTGTGGACAGAATCTGCTCAGGAACCTGTGGTAAGAAATGTCCAGGTGACACCATAGTTCTCTGTAAGTTATTGTGTTTCCAGCCTACCCTATGTGTGCCAGCTGAAAAGGAAGAAGCACCCTGTGGATTCCATTATTAAATTTACACATTGCAAGATTAGGCGTAGAAAAGGGAGTAGAATATATTTTCCACTTGGGCCTTAATCTATAGCCCAAATGTGATAAACAGTTTGTCTAATACTTGTCAGGTGTTTCCTCCTCCATCATTGTCATTAACAACTTCATACTGAGCAGGGAAAAGGAGAACTCATAAAATTCCAAGGCAAACATCCAGAGTGTACTGCAGGATGGTAGCCATTTCATGTTTTCTAGATGTGTAGAATAAAAAAATCAACATCCAATGTAACATAATGCACTAACATTTGCCACTAAGATATTAACACCAAGTTCATAGTAAAGTTCATAGTAATTTTTTTCTATTTTGGATCAAAAGCATGGAATATTGCTTATACCACCAAGGTCAACTTAAAAAGAGCATGCTGTGTATGAGACAGCTATAACTGATACACTTACCTTAACATTTCCTCTGCTTACCTTGAAGGTAATGTCTCAGACTCTGTACTAAGTTGTCTGTCTGGAAATGCTTCTGATTTGGACTCAACATCTCAAAAAAGAAAAAAAAAAAAGTGCTAATACCCTGTCTTCTGGGTCTCGCTTTGACTATGCAGAATGACAGGGATCACTTTCCCAAGAATCACAGAAGCTCTCCATGAAGGAGGTGAGGGACAAGAGTAGTTAGCAATGCATATGTAGCCCTGACCTGCCTGCCTGGGACTAGCACTGATATGGCTTTTTTTATGTGATGCAGGAACAGGCACAGGACAGGGACTAAAGCCTCTCTCCCCTTCAGAGTATCAGTGTGTAAATGTTGTCTCTGTCTGCATTAACCAGCAAGGCTGTTCACATGTGGCCGTGAAAGCGAATACTGGGCTTCTGTGCTGCCTGAAACACAGATGCCTCCTTACGTGAGCAAACGCTGCAGTGCCACTTAGCACAGGTAATGTCTAGTGCCCCGTGGAGCACAGCATGCATTCTGCACAGCAGTGTTGGCATAGCGTTTTCCCTGCTGCCTGTTCTTTAATTTGCAATGGCAGGGGAAAAAGGATACTGCCCATACATAAGTATGAAGCGTAAGGAATTACACAGCCATCTTTTGCCTCATTTGTTTCTGTTGTGATCGCAACATGTAATTTAATGCATGCTTGGGTGCGTGCAATGGGTTCAGTAAAACTGAACCCTGTCAGATCTGGAACAACACCCTTTTCCCAAATTGCTCCTAGGAAAAGGGAAAGTGATACCTAAAAGTGACTCACATGGCAATTTAGATTCCATGAGAACCACAAAAAAAGGTCTTTTAAATAGTTGACAAAATTGTACAAAATAGGCTCTAATTGTTTTTAAAATTTCTTTTTTAAATTGCCCTGCAGTATACTTTCAGCTTGAGTCCCTAATTTGAAGTCATAACGCTGTGGACTCATAAAACATTGTTAAACAAAGCTTTATTCTTTACTTGGTGCATTCTCAGAACAAAGGTATTTTATTTACACACACACACACTCTCGCATGTATGTGACATAAACAGGGCCCGTCTGGGACCGGAGAGGGCAGGCTGGGAAGGGAAGCAGGACAGCTGAAATATTTTAATTCTATGAAAACATTAAATAACCTCATACTTGCACTTTTCCTTCATTGCTGTAGCATTGTGTAATATGGAAAGGAGAGGGAATATAGAGAAGGGGAGTTGTGCTTTGGTTCGGTATTCCTATTGCCTGTGTATACAGTTTATAAATAGGTCTGTTACAGGAATACCTGTAAAAAAGAAAAGTTCTAAGCCATTAACTTAGATATACAAGGGTTGCAATGTAGTACGACAAGGATCCTATGTCCTTTCCAAAGTCACTTTTGTCAGACTGTTTGATGTCTCTATTCCCATGCACAGCACACATGCTCTCTGGGTCTCTCGGACACTAACCCTTATCACCTTGAGGATATATCTAGCCCTTCCTCAGTATCTAGGCAGAAAGGGCCTTCATTTTCAGTAGCAGGAAACAACATTCTTTCCAGGCAACTCACTGAGTGACTTCATTCATATATCTGATTCATCTGACTCAACCTAAACAGCTACATCTGTGTTAGTTGCTCTATATTCTTCTACAGTCAAGGAAGGTAAACTGATATTGGTTAGAAATCAGTCCAGACTTCTGGTGTGGGCACTTCAATCCCAGACCCTTATGTCAACTTAGCTTTAAGGATACCAAACTATATTAAAAAAATCTGTATTAACCACTCAGGCCAATTTAAGACTGCCAGCTGAAGGGTGTTACGGTAATCAAACTCCATCAGATTAAAAACAAGTTCCTTGGAGTGATGTATTTGTACAATTAGTATATGACCACTTAAATTGGTACATTTTTGGTGTGTAGATTCTCCTTGAAGTTCACCATCTGTTAGGCTGTAAAGCTATTTGGTCTTCAACCAAATTAGACACTTGAGAGGCTTTACACTATAAAAAGAACTATTTTTTTTTTTCTATAAAAGCCATGTCTTCCTAATAGTGATAAAAAACAAATAGGGCTGTATTTAGCACCAAGGGTTAACTGTTAGAAAAAAGCCATTCTTTCTAGTAGTATGCTTTTTGTATATTCTAAATGTTTTACTCTCACTCTTTATTTATGCTATAATTTCTCTCAAGACAAAGCAACCAAAACCTCTCTGTACAGGCCTTTCTCTGTTATATATAACCACTTGATGTTTCCTTTTATCTTTGCTGCTCCTCTTTTGGCTTCACTTATATATCTGATGCTTCTCTTCCAAGTATTTATAATCTACCAATACAGTTCCGAATTACGAATTACCTCACACCTTGCTAGATATCTGTGTTTTGGGTGGAGGCCGTTCTTGTTTCAGTCACCTGATTCCATAAAGGAATGTAAGTATATTTTACACATCTATAAATTGAGAGCTGAATGTTATACTCACTAATTTCAATGGATGTCCAAACCACAAGAAAAGAAATATATGGGTTTTTTCCCCCCCCATTTTTAGTAGGAAGCATGTGAATACTGTTGCCTTCTTTAACATGTTTCTTTTTATAGAAATTCTTGCGGAGATATTGTACATAAGTAACAGTTCCAGGAAGTCTCCTGTGATAACTGTAAGGGTGAGTTCCAGCTACATAGAGAATCCTGTTGAGAGAAAATGAGTTTGGCCTGTCAGTGATAAAGGCTTCCTGCATATTGGGCTGCATTACCAAATTCACAGCCAGCAGGTTGAGGGAAGTCGTTATTTCTCTCTGTTCAACACTCATGATGCCACAAGTGGAATATTGTGTCAAGGTTCCCCTCTCTGTGCAATAGAAAGAGAGAGAACCCATCACTAGAGCACCAAAATGATGAGGGGGGTGGAGTATATGTCGTATGAGGAGAGGATGAGAAAGCTGGGTTTGTTCAGCTTGGAGAAAAGAAGGCTAACGAAGGATCAGATTTCAGTCTTCAACTACCAAAAGGGGGTTATGGAGAAGATGAAGGTGGACTTTTCTTAGAAGTGCACAGTGAAAAGACAAGATGTAGTGGTCACAAGCTCCAGAAGGGGAAATTCAGGCTAGCTGCAAACAAAGAATATTCGCCATGATGGTAGCCAAGCACTGGACCAGGTGCCCGGAGAAGTAGTGGAATATCCACCCTTGGAGATAACTCAAAACTCGACCAGGCAAGGACCTGAGCAATCTTACCTTACTTTGAAGTTAGCCCTGCTTTGAGTAGAGATCTAAACTAGATGACCTCCTTTGGTCACTTCCAGTCTGAATTACTCTATGGCTCAAAGCACCCCTATGCTTGGCAAAAATAAGGAAATCTCTAGGAAGAAAAGGAAATGTTGTTTTAAACAGGAGGAAGCACAGCACTAATATATACAAATAAAGAAGGAAAGAAACTTCTTGCAATTTGACAATATTCTGGTTAACTTTGTTCCTGTCCTTCATTAAGCATGTCCAACAGAGAACAGTCCATTTGCGCACCCATATCTTAACCTCTGCTGATGGAGATAAAACTCATACAGTTTTATCATTGCATAAATAAGCTTTTCACCAAAGCCCTCTCACCAAACGAGGGTGAGAATCCACTATGCATCCTCAAAATTTGAGCTCACCAGGTTATGAAGAACTCCCAAGAAGATGGTTTATGAAAAAGAAGTTCCCTTTTCACTTATTGGGAGTGAGGACAGATCTTTTTTCTTCTCAGTCTTCTGCCAAGCAGTTTACACTCAGTCTTTCACTGAACTTTTCTCTTTCTTCCTTTGATATCTGATTTGCTTTTATTTTCCACGAGGCACTTTATTTTACTTTTAATTGATATATCAAAAAACACGTGAGCTTAGTGACACATTCAATTATCCTGGCTGAACTTACTATTATTTAATACAATATAAAGATCAGAGGCACAGGAATCCTTTATTTCCTTTTAATTATCTCTGATCCTCCTGTTCTTTTATCAGTTTGAATCAGTTTTATCAATTTCACACTAGCAATGAACAAAGCAGCAGTGCGTCTTAGAGATGAATGTGTTATTAAAAAAACTGTAATGTTAACATTTTTACCTACTAAATCCCAGTGCATCCAATTGAAGCCCTATCCTAAATAGTATTTAATATAACCAACAAGGAGCTCTACATTTTGATAAATTTTAAAACCTTTAGATATTTAGATACAGTTATGGATCCAGTTAGCCTAGGATCCTGAAAATTTAATGGCTATTTTACCTCTGAAAGAGGTAAACATTTAAAAAATATTTTTTGTTTTTAATTATCATCTTCCTTTGATTCTTTCTTATTTAGTGTTTCCCCAAACTTTGTCAACTACACACATTTTTACTGCCTTTTAGAGCATGAGTTACTATAATCATCTTTTCTTAGAGAGAGAGAGAGAGAGATCATTTTCACTCTCCAGAAATCCCAGAGTAGGTGCTGCCTGGGTAGTGATGCCTACAGCAGCCTTTCTGAGAGGCGATAGGACTGTGGTGGCTGCTAACTCTTCTGCAGCCCATATCAATCAACAATAACAGGGCTGGCACCAAGCACCTCAATGAGCACATGAACAGACCTTGCAGGTTGTATCACCAAAGAACTCCAAGATTTTTCAGGGAGAGGTAGAAGTTGCACATCTTTTGGAAAGTTAATGAGATTTTAAGAAACACTGTGAAAATCAGAGATTTTAAAAAGTACAATGAAAATCAGAGTTTTGAAACTCAGTAAGCTGTCCCTGGTACAATAGAAACCCAGCTTGAGACACTGCTATTTTGTTTGTGGGTGTACAACGTTTGCTAATAGATACCTGATTGATTTAAAAATGAAATAAAACACAACATAAAACTTCATTTGACTTGCTTCTTTGGGGAGTTAATTTTCATGTAGTTCCACTGCTGTCTCTATAGAAGGGGTAATGATGGTAGGACTTGCTGATTCAAGTGGAATTACTCAGAGGGGAAGATCTGGGAAAAGAAAGAAAGTAAAATCAACAGGGAGCTTTCCACATGACCCTTCTCTTACTGGCCTGTCCTACCTGCAGACTGTGCGTGTCAAAAAATGGACTTTGGCTGGATACTGTTTAAATACTAAAGCAGGCAGGGAGAAATACTCGGATTTCTGAAACTACAACTTTCCTGTGCTTCCTAATTTCTAAACACCATCATCTATGCTAATTACAACTCTTTTTGTTTTTTCCCTAGATCATCCACATTTCATTATGTCTCCTACATGCTGTTGCTTGGCATCTTCATACTTAATAAGATTACAGGATATGAGAAAGCAGGGATATTTCTTCTTGGCACTCATGAATGAACCTTTCCTAGGACACAGGTGCTTTCTTTCAAGACTTCTAAACCCTTCTCTGGGGAGACAGGATACTGTTCGTCTTACAGAATTTGTATTTAGAAATAAATAATTGCTGTTATATGCTGAATGTGTTTGTATGCGTAGATATTGTTATTACCTGGAAAGTCAAGGTAAGGAAGAGGAAATATTAAACATAAAAACACGGTTAAAGTTATCAAGCACCCAGATACCCAAAGGAACACAAGTCTTTCCCTTTTCTGACAAAGAACTGATGTTAAAATACTGTTCACAGCAAATGTTTGTTATACTCTCATTAAAGTCACTCCTTCAGTCTGAGCCATATTGCTCATGTTCAAAATTAAGACCGTACTACGGCTGCAACTGTCAAACCTTTGTATATCATTGTCGCCTTCATCTTGCAGTACATATAGAATAGGTTTGCGAATTCTCTGAGACACGAATCAGGTTTTGTTATCTTGCTGTCTTTCAGGTAAATTAATTAACTGTGATAATCACAGATTTTTTGAGACAGCTGTTCTTACACTTACAATTCCGCAGGCAGAAACTGAAATGTTTACAAATACAATCCTAGAACCAGTAATTATGTAAATTTTATGCTTTTTAAATGACAATGCACCTGCAAGATGCCCAGTTGCCAGTGGAGGTAGGTTGCTTCTTAAACAAAAAAAAAGTCTACATACATTTTTCTTATGTTTTAGAGATTTGTCTCCTGGCTTCAAAGGTTGCAAAACAAGATGGCATGCTGTGACACAGCATGGGAGAAAATAATGCATCACCAGTGAGAAATAAAACGGCTCTGCAACTTGCTATCTCTGTAAAGGCAGTGAACATTCAGGAAGAATATATTGCACTGATCTTCTCCAATTGCTTCAAGACTTCCTCAAGAAGAGATTTTTTATTATTATTATTTTCTTTGCCATTTCTTTTCACATCCATCAGTAGACAAGCTTCCAATATTATTGTATCAAGCATATGGCAGAATAGATTCCCTATAGAAAAACTATAGATGTCAGAGATAAAAAGTCCAATATAACCAGTGCATCACCTCTGCATCAGCAGAGATCAGACTCAATGATTTCCTCTGTGCTATTCTGCTGCATTTTATTGAGTTTAATTTTAAATTATTATCCAAAATGGACTCCAAATATTAGCCTTTTCTAACTAAAACATGTTCCCTGAGAGGTCATCTTAAAGACATTTTCCTGATTTTTTTCCTCTGAACTTACCCTGAAAATATAATTTCTTTATTTCAAATCCTTTAATTAAGAAATACAATTTTTGCAGTGAAAAGAATAAATTTTAGCTAGAACAGTATATCAGTAACGTTAAACAGAAGAGCTGTGAAATTTCCTTTCCCAGGAACGTGTGTGTGCATTTAAACTAATTTAAATACATTTAAGTAGCATTTCATTGATAGACAAGCAAAGCCACGGACATTCTAAAAACATTTCTTTATGACATTAAAATGTGTTTAAATACATTTAATGGGCAAACTGGGGAAAAAAATTAAAAAGTCAGTCCACTGTGTTTACAATAATAAAGATTAACCAGTAAAAGGAATTAAGATTTCATTGTGCAGCAGCCATAGAGAAATGAGAGCAAAATAGTATCAAAATAAGAGTAACGTATTTTAAAAGCACATGATAAAAAACTTTTAAAGATCTAGTGAAATTTCTTGTAAACTTAAAACTTGTGCTTTTTGTCTAGGAGTGTGCAAAAAGAGAACATAGTAAGAATATAAAAGACTGTGGCAGGTTTCTAAGATTGGCATCTTGAACAGGAATTTCCGAAACCATGAGAACCATCTTGTCACCCTGCCTGGTCATTGGCACAAAATGCTCACTGACTTCTCTGGGAATTATTTATCCTGGTAAGTACAAAATTCCACACTTTCTTCTACAGAACAGTTCCACTCTGGACCTGCTCTGGGACATACTTGCATGAAAAGGAGGGGAGGGGAGGCAAGGCAAGGCAAGGCAAGGCAAGGCAAGGCAAGGCAAGGCAAGGCAGAGTCTAGCCTTTCTGGATTGGAGCAGCTCTGTCAGCCTGGAGCATAACAGGCAACTATATGACTGTTAGCACAGCTCCAGATGACAGACCCAGGAAACACTGGTTCTCGTGAAAATTGAATAACTGCTAAAAGACATCAAGACATGAGAGAAATCACTGGAAGTCAAAGCCATGTGCAAGATGTTGGATGTGTTTGCGCTCTCTCGTTCATTTTCCCCTGTATTTCTGTGAAGCCATATGGCCAAAATCTGGGTTTCTTATCTGTTGAGCTAATAAAAATAGTAACAAAATATTTAGCTACTCCTAAAAAATTGCTGGGAGTTTTGGGAGGTCTTTTGAACTCATGGCAAATGAGTGGAGACCATGTCATCCTTGATCCTAGCCCTAATCCTATGTGTCCACCTGAAGAAGGTTCAAGCTGGTTCAGAACATGTAATTACTGTCCATATCTTAGGTCAGAGTCTTTCAATCGGTCTTCTACTCGTTCCTTCATTCATAATGAATTATAATTAGAAAACTTAACACCTATAGAGCAGTTATACTGAGCAGAATCTAAGCCACAGCTTCCCATTTCTCATTAGAAGAGGAAACTAGTATATCAGTCCTGACAGATTTCTTGTGTTTTTAATTGGAAATAAAAGAGCTTTCTGTTCATTTTATCATTTTGTCTTCTTTCAACAGATTTTCTCATCACTTAATGGCAAAACTTCTTGAGAAATTTTAGTAGATAAATTTTCCAGTGAATCTGCTTTTGTTTTAATGTAATAATTTATTTGATTAGGCTTTTTGTGAATGTTATGTATGTTATTGGAAACTCTCTTGCAAACCGTCTGTTTAAACAAACGTCAACCCATGATTTATCAGTAAACTATTCATAGAAAATTTTCAGTTGATTTTTCTGTTACTGGTCTCCTAAGTCATATGACATTGTTGCTCTACATTGATTTTTTTTTTTTAATTTGCATAACTGCATAAAGAAAATCCATTTCTTTTTGAAACAAATCTAATTTAGATCCCATTTTAAGTTTCATCAAATGTATTTTCTTCATTAAAGAAATCACTGCTATAGTTCTGAAACAAACTTCCTATAGACATCCATATTATTAGATTTAGCTAAGTTACAAACAATGTGGGATCATAGTATGATTAGGAAATAAAAAAAAAAAAAAAAACCAAAAACACCATACTTATTTCTTACTGCCATTACACATTCACTTTCAGTGAGTCGTTTGTTGACATATCTTCCTAAAGAATATCCCTACTTTGGAAATAATCAGAATTTCTCAGTTTAACAGATGAAAACTGCTTATCACTCCTGAGATTTACACGGATAATTCAGATGGTCTCTTTAAAGGTCATTTCATCAGGGGTCCTCCTTCCTCCATCGTAATTCTCAAAGGCGAATGCTCTTGCTAGTAGTTCACTGCAGGCTTGTTGGTATTACCTGTTCCTACCGTTATTGTGCAGTTGCAATATTGCTGACTGTGACCCTTACACTTCCCGCAGACAGTCAGAAAACTGGAGACGGGCAAATCAAAGTTTTATAAAATAATAAAGTCAGGCAGCATCAAATAAACAGCCTGTCTCCACAGCAGAAGGGCAGTTTATTTTAGTGGTTTTCAGAGACGAAAGTGAGGTTTAGCGACAGACTGTACTTGTAATACAAGGAGGTAGAAAGAAAGTAACAGAAACCCAAAGATTACCCAGCTCCAAAGATGTTTCAGGGATAAAGAACCAGTGAGTGCAAATGTTATTCTGCCACACATAAACAGACGGTAAGGAATCACACAAACAGAAAGCAGGTGTATCTCATGGCTATTTTGCATCAGTGTGGTGGTGTTCTTTTTCCAGCCCGATAGCCAGTAAAATGTGTGTGGAATGATTCAGTGTCTTTCACTGTCTTCTCCTCTAATAAGCCCCATTTCAGTTACACAACAAAGAACAGGTAGAAAAATTCAAACAGCTCTTTTTAACTTGAGAGTAATTAAATTAGGTAAAATAAAAACTTTCCAGTCTAGCCAAGTCTAAATCATATTACAGCTTTTAAATTGTTATTTTTAACAGTCTAAAACCTTTATAAACCTTCTGCATGTGTCCAGCTGTCTTGCTAACTCTCAACCTCAATTACTGCACTATTGAGAAAGTGCTTTAGCAGCAGGATGTAGTGCTCTATACTAAATAGAGGTCCTCAACTGAGGTTACTATATGTGTGTAGTATACAGCGTGCCTATTTTGATGGCACAAGAGAATTCCTGGGATTTTTATTCCTTGCAAGATTATCTGCTAAAAGAGAGAGAGTAATAACAATTATTTAGTTGTACATGGTGGGTTATACATATGGTTATGTGCTACTCGAGTCCTCCAAGTGCAGCTGGAACATAAAAGGGAAGGAGCAGAGTTAGCAGAAATCAGTTCATACTGTTATGGGTTTGGATGCTTAATATAGAGTTAAGCATACTGTAAATCTACCCCAATTTCCTGTCTGCCTAATTCAAGAATGGCCTACAAATCTCTGATTGCTCTAAATACCAACGAGGGAAATCATTATTTAGAATATAAACAGGGAAAACATATCTAGAAAAAGTGCAGAAATGTCAAACATAGGCCACATATATGAAACTATTTCCTGATCTTGAGGATCCTTTAGAATGTTTTTTTCTGAGGAAAGCTGTAGGAAATCTTGTTGTGGAACTATTAAAATATAAAAGGACAACATATGGGAAAAAATGTCTAAGACAGATTCTTGCACTGTGAATGAGAAAAATAAATGGGTCTGAGTAGGATTTTTTTGCCACTGATTGATTTTTTCCATCTCCACATTCCACAATCTTGTCTAAAGAAAAGAAACACAATTGCCACCAACTGAGAAAATTATAGAAGTGGAAGCTACCGTGTACAGGGCCTGTTCCAGGCATAGTGTATGATCTGTGGCACCAAGTAATTCAGCTAATCAGTAAAGGAAATCAATCCCTCCTTGTAAAAATGTGAGATCTTTGGATTAATTCCAATGCAAAATACAAATTTTACAATTCAAAATATTGCAGAAGTAACCAGTGATTGGTAGAGATGGTACCTGGAGATCTTTTCCACCACTCTCTCATTATTCTCAAACAATTATCATTTAATCCTCCTGATCTACGTCAGTGTGGGGGTTTCTGTCAAGCAGATTAGAGTGAGACTTCCTGGAATTTTTAAAGGATGTTTTAAAAAGGTGCTCAAAAGTGATGTTGTTTGTGTGCTCATTCCCATAGCTTAGAGATGACAGATTTGGATTGCTCCCTTATTCCTGCTATGCCAATAAAATATAATAAATCTGGAGATAAAAACAAGGAAACAGATTTGGGGTGTCAGAGGCTGAAGAATGTCCTTTAGTTTGAGTTACATTATTTTGCAAGAGAGATTTAAAAAAAAAAAAAAAAAAAAGTGAAAAAGATGGGTTCTTACATCTGAAAATGCCCTTTCTCTGAGGAAGGTGGATATTTAAATATTCATGAGAATCTCTTATCTACAGCTCTGTGCTTTTGTTCAGCCTTGTCACTGGTCAGAAAAGGTCAAACATTTGTGGTCAAAAATTCAGCTACACGTTGTCTACACCTGGCACTAGTTGCTACAGCAAAGGATAATTTTTTGTTTCTGCGTGAATGCTGTTGAAAGATTCTAGGGGGAAAATTGGCAAGAAAGAATACTTTTTCCCAGTGTCCTGTAACTAGCTAGAGATATAGCTGATTCACCAATAAAAGCAGAACATCAAGAGTTCAGTGTTCCTCTTTAGGTTTACCCATTAGGCGTTATTCAAATCATGAAGATAATTCCACAGAGGCAGAGATGACAAGGAAGGGAAGTTTCTGTTTTCTTTTGGATTTAATTATCTCTATTATCCACACAAAAAATTTTTTGTAGGTGAGGCTTTTGACACAGTGAGGAGTCAGATCAGTAAGAAATGGCATAGCTTGCATCTACAAGAACAGCTGTTGTCAAGATAAAAGAACAAACAGTAACAAAATATCTCTCTTTATATAAATAAATATAGGAATATATAATAGACTACATAGAACGATATACATAAATTATAATAATTTAAGATGTATTATATGAGTTACAGTTAAATAATATGTATTCCTACATAATTATATAAAAATATAATGTTGTATATGCATTCAATATTATTAAATATTAAATAACAAGAATTATGTGTTCTAACTCCCTTCTTACAGTTAATACTCAAAGAAGGTGATTGTAGTGCATCTCCCTGGGGTCCATAAGTAACGTGATATAAACAGTTGTGTACCAGAGCTTTTGGAAAAGCAGCTCCCCTGCCCATCGACATGGCAGTGAAGGAGCTGTGATAGTAGCCTGCAGGAATCTTCGGGGTTCAGGCATGTTATGTGTCACATCTTTGCAAGCCAGAGAGCATTCTTGGCTGGTGGTGCTGCACAAGGCCAGGCTGGTGCTGTGTGCTCGGTTTCACAGACAAGATAACATTGGTGGAATGTTTTGGGGAGAAAGGCACTGTTAAACACACTGAAGTTTAGGGACTGGCTCTTTCCAAGAGATGGGAGACCTCAACATTATGCAGTCTCACTGAAACCATTCCGAACTCAACTACCGTAAAGATAAAAGCATATATTTGCTAAGCTGAAATAGGTTAAAGAGCAAACAAAGCATCTAAAGACATAGGCATCCCAAAAGGAAACAAACAAATCTGTTTCAATTAGCATTTAGATTAGGTTTAAAATTTTCTTTTACCCTCTGTGGCTCAGCTCTTAGGCCAGAGTATAGCTCCTAACTGAGAATCTTGGTTGTCACAAGATCCTTACATCCTCATATGAAACACTAGTGATTCATTTTTTTGCATACCATTGGCCTCTCTCTGGGATTTGCTCAAATTCAGGACTTTTTCCTCTTCCCCACTGAGGTGTTTCTTAGGGTACGATTTCAGGTTGTGCTGAATCAGATCTAACTGGTGTCTGTGATAAAGAAGATGGGGCTTCCTTTTCTCTCTGAGCCGGGGCAATGGGTTTCTGCCCCTCCCTCACATTGGACTCAGTATTTGTGCAGCCACAAGAGGGGCTGGCTCAAGTAGCTGCTCTTAACAAAACACTGTATTATTTTTTCACAAGATCTCCAAGCTCACCAGTCATCATACAACTGCATAATCTCTAGGTCTGACCAAAGCAGCAGGCAAAACTGTGTACCTGGAGTGGAGGCAGTATTTGATGATTACATGAAACATAACATGAAACTGCACCTTTATTCCTTGAGTCGATCTGAAAGGAGTTATGACCTGCTTGCTACTCAGCCTGCAGCTTAAAAAATGCCTATATTGCTGTTCACAGCCCTATTAAGGCTCTAGATACCTAGATAAACAAAAGTACATGCTTACTGATCCCTAAAAAAGGCAATATTTCTCTTTCTCTTATTTTCCAGTCATCCAGCTCTCCTGTATTCCCAACGTGTGCTCCCAAGGCTTGCCAGAGCCAGTGTAAAGTACTCACCAGACCCTTCTGTAAGATGGTTGAACTCACAGGCTGGCCAAGCTGAACCTGTAAAAAATGGCTTTTCTTTTGCATTACCAAGTTGAGCTGCATCAGAGAAAATTCAGAGAAAAGAGTATCAAAGGTTTCACTGGAATGAAGCAGAGAAAGAACTCACAGAGGCAGATGCTATTTTTATCTGAAAGTTGTTGGGCATTGACTTCTCAACACTAGTTACTGCCTTCTGATGTTTGAATCACAAGTGGTGCTTTAAAATGGCATAACAGAAACATCTAAACAAACTGCCTCATGGTTCCCGAAACATTTGTCATGTTGACCAAAACGGCTCTTGAAATTCAACCTCAGTTCACATATGGTTTCATCTGCCCCTGGAGCTATATTTTGGGGCTAAAAAAAAAAAAAAAAGTATTTTCTGTAAAAAATTAAAAATTTGCTCGTCTTCCCCCAGAGCTCCACACTATGTATTTTACACAATTTGTGCAAAGAATTTCTCTAGAAGTGCATCTTCACATCTGCAGCAGGTTAAATAAATGTAGGATTCCCAGCACGCCAGCGGACACTCTCTGCCTTTGAAAGGCTTTGTGCTTTGATAGGTCAAGAGGATAGAATTAATATTGCCCTTGACTAGTAATTTTATCACAGATTATCTTGATTTTATTTTGCATACATTGTAATGTCAGCTAGTTTAACTTTTCTAAAAAGACAGACTGCATGAATGTCAGATGTGCAAACAAAAAAGAAAGACCATATGAGTTCAATAGATTGCACTTGTCTAAATTCAGTAGTGGATCTAGGAATCTAGGAGTTGGCTAGTGTACAATATAAAGTACAAAGCATGGGGCAAGGGGATAAGCAAGTCAACTAAAGTGCACAGAAAGTGCAAAACCACTCCTTTGTTCCTCTTTTAAAGAATCTTGCCTAATTTGACTCGTAAGTTAAAAACATCACTGGATATCCAAGTGTCTGTAAAACTTTGCACATGGCTGAAATGTTTTTGCTCACTAAAGCAAGTTCCATTCTAAATGTAGAGACAAATGCCTCGCTTGGTAGAAAGCTTTAACACTTTGGCAGCTCTTTAGCTTTTCAGAGTCCTGCAAAAACATTAACACAGGAGTGTTGACTCCTGTGAAGCAGGCAAATATTATTATCCTCCCTTTATACACGGGCAACTTGTGAGACAGAGGCTGTGGCTTGCCCAGGCCCAAGACCACACAGCAAGCTGGTGGAAGAGCCAGCACTAGGATTCAAGCATTCCTGGATCCCAGCCTAGTGCACAATCCACTAGACAGCCTGTCTGCAGCCCTTTGCTATTGCTGCGTGAAGCTACCCAGTTTTTGCCTTATGAATATCTGACTGTGAAAAATTATGYTTTTTGCAAGTGTTTATGGGATTGCTCCAGGGTAAAGCTTCACTACTGCTGCCGGAAAATACAGATTACTCTAGCAAAAATGTGGGGGAAGGGAGGGAAACATTCTGGAATAAAATTATAAACCAACTGTCTTACAACCAGACATTAAGCAAATAATATAAAATAAAAGTTCCAGTCAAAACTGTTCTTTAGTTTTACTGACTCCAGAAGAAACTGTGAGGAGGTTATTTTATTGTCGTCACTTGTAAGGACAGATTTTCACGTTTCACTACAAAATAATGAAATCACATGGTCTCAACTCACACAAAAGTTCAGTTAAGGAAACAGAGGTACTAAACAATTGTTTGCAATTGATGAAAAGTTTTGTGGCTGCCTCTGCAAAATGCAGCTCCAGCCTGCAGAACAGGGACAAACCAGACCTCCATGTGGGAGCAAAGGAACTGCACAGCTGCTTTACAGCAACACTGCCATGTGACTAGAAGGCACCTATACCCGTGCTGTAGGTACAGTAATAAAAAACATTTGGGCCTCCTTATCTTGCTCAGTAAATTCATATCTCTGTTTAGCAGAAATGCTACAGGCACGGAAACATTACAGAAGAAGGAAGAAATGCATTGATAGGGAAAGTTTGGCGAATGTAATTTTTGAAAGTGGAATTTGGCTACCAGAGCATGAAGCGCTTCAATGAAGGAGCTGCTGGAGCTTCAGTTATAGGAGCGGGTTCTTGCTCCATGCTGGTGGGCTATCCAGGACCCTCTAACAACTATGTTAGGGCATGATTTTTGCAGCAGGTCAGGAGGCAAATGCTGCTTTATGAATATTTAATATTGATTCTACTGCCACTTTTCAGCTTTACAATACTGGTTCCCTATAATCCAGCTCTGGTTGATCCTGAGAAAATAATGCCAGGTATCATTGCGAATCCTATATCTGATAAATGGTCAACTCCATGCAGTGTGTTAATCCAGTTTTGAGAGACCTGCCTTTGAAATAAGAACCATCGCTTGCTACAGTCCTGGTCTTAAGAACCATTGCTTGCTGCAGTCCTGGTCTTATAAGTGTTTACTGCTAGGGCCAGCCCAGGAAAGCAGATATATGTGGGAAGGCTGCTTGGGACATGAGGAGCAGATAAACAGCATCCAGGGTGAAGAAAAGCACGATTCTTCATTGAGCTAGGGAGAAAAGTAGGACCCTCCATGCAGCTCTTTTTTGGAGCATTTCCCTGGACAGATGTAGAGGGATAGCATTCCTTCCAACTCTCCTTCAAAAAGGTTTAATAAACAGTGCTTCATTATGTTGGCATCCTACCTCCAGATGATACAGATAGTGCTGTATAGCCTGCAGTGTGATATTAAACACCTAGATCTGAATTCCTGCCTCAGTAATATGCTGTAAACTCTGCTGAACTTGCTCTTCTCTTTTCATCTGAGTCTATCCTCCTCTTTCTCATTTCTGTTGCGTCTTATTTTCTAACAGACTACATTGGCTCTTACTCTACACTGTGGTTACATCTACACAAGAAAATTACGTAGAGCCAGGGCATTGGCCTGTGACTATCCATACTATATGAGTATTGGCATGCTCCCTCACACATTTTTAACCTCTGAGCACTATCCCAGTCACTTCCAGGCATGGTTCGGGGGATCACCCAGGTCAGGATGCTCTCCAAAAGGCAGTAGGAGCTAGGAGGGTAGAGGGGACATGTTTAACTGTAGGCATGCCAGCCATGGTACTCACACTAGGGGACAGACAACAGGATCTGGCCTGTTTTATTTTTTAATATAAGTAATGTATGCGACCAACATTTTTCCCACATTCTTTATCTTTTCACCAGTCTCAAAGCAGAAAAGCAGACCTCAGCAAAGGCTTTGTTTTAGTAGGTTTTTTTGTATGTTTGTGTTCAGGGTTATTTGGGATTTTTATTGTTTTGTTTTAATATAAAGCATTTACTGCTGATATGCTTTTATAAGTTAGAAGACTTAAAGATTTAGGCTTTGCAAAACAGAAGGTAACGCAGCCTGTGATGGTCCTAAGTCCCTGAAGGAGTTCATTTCAGAGATTTGGGCCAATCCTGAGAAAGCTACAGTTCCTGCATAATTTAGCATTATGATTTGGTAGAGAGATCTCCTGTCCTTGAGTAATGAAGACATTGTACCTTGCTCATTCTACGTTGCTCACTTTACTTGAGCAATAAAGATGTTGTTGAAGATGATGTAACCTTCTCAACGGGTTACAGAATCCTTTAAATGACTTGTGTCTTCAAGGACATGAAGAACCTTGAGGATCAGGACTGAAATGCTGTACTCCTTAGGAAGGACTGGTCTTTTCATTTAATATCTAAAAATGTACTCTAAGGGATATTAGTCAAATCTTGCATGAACTCTGCTGATAGTGAGTCAGAGAAAGATCAGAAAGCTTTCTAAAATTAATACAAATTTAGTTAAAATATCACATGTGGGGATGACGATTCCTTCAGAAGTAAGGAGAGGCAGGGTGACTGGACCTGGAGTCAGCCTGGAGGTTGACAGTCTAATGTAACAAGGGAGTGAGACGCTGAGCAGCCGTGTTTGTTGCGGTCATATAGATGTGGTGTTCTGAGAGCAATAGCCAATGTCCACGGACTTGTGTGTTGTCTGGTTACAAGAAAAAGAAATAAATGTACAAGCATTATAGACATCCGGCTCCTCCCTTTTAGTGAAGTCAGTGATTTAGATAATTAAAAAAAATTCCACACCTCTGAGCGAGCATATCCCTGTTCTCCGATGTGCTGTGAATATTTGATTTTTATGCATTTCCAATAGATATGAATAGTGGTGAGAGACAAAGAAAGGAAACTCAAATCATCCATTGTTCCTTTTTCAGCGTGGCCATGCTTCAAACAATTGGGAGCTCAGACTGTATTTATGAATCCTATTTGAAAGCACTTACTCTGTTGCAAAAAGATAGATTTCACCACATGCCACATTCAAACAAAGGTCTCTCTGACAATTTATCTAGTAAAGGGGCAATGGCATTTGCAGGCATAAACAACACTCAGAAGCACTTAAGAAAGTAATTTTTTTAAAGCCATACATACACTGCTGACTTTTCAGAAAGGTTAGAACTTTATGAGATTCAGAATCAAAAACTGATGTGACCTACATAAAAGAATCACTCTGATTTCTTAATTAAACCAAGCTGTAACTGCACACTCGGTTAACAGCCGCCAAAGAAATTATGCAATAAATCTTCTGACTGTCCTCCAAGAATGTGGAGAGGAAGGCAGTGATGAAGAGGACAGTGGTGAGGAAGAACAAGATGGGAATGTTCCATGTTATCCTCTTTAATGTCCCCTTGCAGAGGGTCTGAGGCTTCCAGCACACAAGCCAAACAACTGAAATAATCACATCTGTAGCACTAGATTGGGGGAAGAGCCCAAATGTTTTAACAGCTGCTTTTTTCTTTCTTTTTTTTTTTTTTTTCTTTACCTAGTTTGCTTCAGGATCTGATTTCTTTCTGAAGGGGTGGGCTCAGTGCCTGCCAGGAGCCCAGCAGGGAATGTTTACTCTGAGACACACAGAGATGTTTCCCTTTCTTCTCAAGTGATTTTTTWATTTTTTTTTAAGGAGGGAAGGTGGGGAATTCTCTCAAGAAAGGTTCTCTTAAAACAAACACACCTTACGAAAATGTGTTAATTTGAAGGTTCGTTTTCTGTCTCATGAAAAATCTATATGAAAAATAAATCAAGGAAAACCACATCACACGTTACTGCTGCATAGCTGTCTTCTCTGTCTACTGGACCAGCCTTTGCAAAATGCTTGTCATTTGCAGTGTCTCAGGCAAGGACTTTAACTGCACTGTGGATTTCCTGTGATTTCAGCCTTTGCTTGCTCTCCACCAGAAAGGCTGTATCACTGCCAGCCTCTAGCAGAGCCAGAGAAAGCTGCTCTGAGCTGTGATTTGCAGCAGTACAGCTTACTCCAGTTCCATGCAGATTTCTATTATTAAAACTGGTTTATTCAATATACACCACACGCAGCTGCATTTATGGTGAATTTACTGAATGGACAAACTTTCCCATACCAAAGTCTAAAATACTGAGTGTGGTTCATCAGAGATAATAAGCAATGCCAAAGACCCTGACAATGTTTCTATTTTCTTCTCCTCATCCCATAAACAGAGATTCACTCTTATGTTTGAGAGATTTCAAGTCAGTGGATATACACACAGCATAAAGGGAGCAAATACGTTCAAGTCATTGATGATAAATGAACAGTGTGACAAGAACAATATCTTTCATTCCTTCCCCCAGTCTCCACACATGCCCACTGTTCACTGCCACATGGGAGAACAAAAATACTTTTTAAAGACAAAAATGAGATTGTCACCTTAATGCAGTTACCCAAGACAGCATGCTAGGAATAAAACAAACAAACAAACAAAACCCAACAACAAGGAAACCTGGCTGACAGTAAGATTTATTAGTCGGGTGGTGATTCCAGTGTAATTTTGTCTTGTCGCTTTGAGACGGCAGAGTTACATGTTCATGTGTGGTCCTAGCATTCAGGGTGTGGTCAGATCTTGAGCTCTGGGAAGGGGTTTTGGAACAGCCCTGCTAATTTTGTTAAGCAGTCAGTGTTTCATTCCACAAGAAATATTATGAACTCCTGGTATTTACTTCTCTCAGTGTCTGCCAGTCCTCATTGCAGTCATCAGTACAGAACAATTATGTTTGCAAAGTCCTACTTGTCAGGGATGAAGTCAGATCTTTTCCTGGTTTATTGAATGATAGGTCTCTGATGACAAGTTTTTTTCCCCCGTCTGTCTCCAGTTGGGAGTATGGAGAGAAATCTCTTCTCTTTATTCCCTGGTGGCACTTCAAGTCTAAACTATCTTTAGAAAATGTGTTTTGGTTTAGTCATCTGCTTACAGAGACCCAATTGCTTGACTTTACTGGATGGAATTTGAGAAATGGCAATCCAAGTAAACTTGTGAGGTTACTTCTTGGAGGTTACTACCAAAAGGGCAGAGGGAACAAAAGGGACACCAGTTATTTGACAACTGCACCACCTTCCTCACTTCCACATGCTCTACAAAGTGTTGCCTTTGATCTAAAAAGCTCTTAGGTGTTGCCAACCAGGATTTCGGAGAGGTGTCCATTCATCCCGTGAACTGAGGCAGCTCAGCATAGTAGACTCTAATCACCTGCGGTGTTAGTCTAGCCTTCACTTCCCTAGGTGCTCTGTAACAGACCCAGTTTGTTGCTTGTAGGCTGAATCAGCGTAGCCAGACTTAAATCCATGCTGCTGACATGAAGGGCAGTCTTGCCCATGTTGTTACCTCTGCTGACCCATTCCTGTCCTCCTCGTCCTATCCAAATTGTGACTGGGAAACTGTGTAACTGTTAAAACAACTCTCATCTGAAAACTGAGCCTAACAATTCCTAGTGTGCACATATAGGAGGAGGTGGGGCTTGCTTTTTTGGATGGTAACATTGCCCGGGGTTAGAATCATAGAATCATGTAAGTTGTAAGGAACCTCAGGAGGTCCTACAGTATCAATCCCTGAGCAGTGCCACTTGTAACCAGTTGCCACTTTGACTTTGAACTATTGGCAGCTACCCTTTGAGCCCAAAAACCACAGTCAGCTTTTCATTCAACATGTAATCCACCCATCTAGGCCATATTTCCCTAATTTGGCTACAAAGATGCTATGGCAGACCTTGTCACAAACTTGGCTAATGTCAAGGTAAATGATAAGGTTAAGTCAGTCACAGAATTGCAACTTTAAGCTGTAGCTTAACAAATGCTTTAAGTTAATATAAACTAGCCCTGGCACTGAAAGGTGTTGCTCCTCCTCCCACCACCACCTGGCCTGCATAAATCCGTGTGGTGAGAATCAAATCAGGGAAACTGCTCTGGTTGGCAATGAATAAAAGACTAAATCTCTACCATACCATTTCCTGATTTGACTCCTTGTGAAGCTGCAGAAATGCATGTGCTAGAACAAAAGATGGAAAGGCACAGAGCAGAGAAGAGAGAGGCTAAGAACTTAATGGAGGTGAAACTGCTTCTACACATGGCAGTATTAGTGCAAGCTGAATTAAAGTGTCTGTCCAGTTTGTGTCAGGGTCTAAATTGTGTGCCCTAGTTTACTAATAGGGGACATCAAATGTATCAAAGGTGTAAGAAAACCAAATAACCTCAGTGACACTGTTGCAGTCAGTTATGCTCATCTTGCATCAATAGTAGTGACCAAAGAGCCAAAAACAATGCATGGGCTGAAAGCCTTTTTAAGCAATCTGCAAAGC
This sequence comes from Phoebastria nigripes, assembly GCA_035582835.1. NCBI lineage: Eukaryota > Metazoa > Chordata > Aves > Procellariiformes > Diomedeidae > Phoebastria > Phoebastria nigripes. The sequence goes on along the minus strand of JAYKAV010003133.1, from coordinate 61,515 downwards.
AGCTTTTTATGTCGGGCATCACCAATCAGCTCCTTGCCCACTTTGCAGCAGCTACCAGGTCTTTTCCACCTGACAGAGGCCAGCATGAGTACAGGGTACTTGGGATACCTTCTCAGTTGCTGGTCAGCCAAAGCCTGCATGAAGCGAGTGCAGGTGAGCTCCCACAAGAGACTGCCTGGAGTACCCTCTGCTTGGGATATTTAGTCTCCAGTTCTCCTCCAGCCCTTTGTATGGCAGTTAAAACAAAGGGCATGGCTTGACTCAGGCTATCTTCTCTTTCAAGGACAGTGAGACAGACAACACACAGCTTAATATATAGACCTTGACCTATGGACAGCTGAGAAGAAATGGGGATGCGGAGATCCCCTCTTGACCTGGGGTAAAGGGACCCAGAAGCCCAGAAAAGCAGAGGAAATTCTACTCAGCATGGTGTTAATGGCTTCTCCCATCTTCCCTGCCTTGAATGGAGCCCCAAAATAATGAGTTTTCTGTTTCCCTTCCCAGCCTTCTCACACAGCCTGAGCTCTTAGCCAGTGAAGAGCTCTCTAAAGACAGACCTCCAGAAGCTCTGGGCCTTCACCTCACTCTTAGGATTACACCCACCTCGACTTCCTTAGCTGTCCTGGGTACCATACCTGCAGGCAAAGCAATGGGGCACCGTGAGGGCCGGCTGCTCCCTCAGGGCCAGGAAGCCAGGAGCTGTGAGCAACCCTGGCACCAGCCATGCCCTCACCCATGGTTTCCGTGTGTCAGGGGCTGACCACAGCAGGCAGAGACAGGGACTGCTAATGGGGTCCATCGACAGCCCCAGGTGGGGCAAGCAATAAAGCAGGGCTGGGGTCCAACCAGGAGGTCCGGCCAGGAGATGGAGATGGGACAGGAGACAAGCGTCCCTCCAAGGGGTCTGTCCCAGAGAGCAGATGCCTACCTACCTACCACAAGTGCTGAGGCCCATCTGGGAGGCAGGGCTGGAGATGGGGACAAGAAATAGGGATTCCCCGGGTGGCTGTGGGAGCCCTCAGCCCCCTCCCCAACACACAGGGAGAAAAAACCTTAAAATAAACCTCAGAGTCAGGGCAGGTAAAGGACACGCTGGGGTTTGGAAATAGCTCAGAGTTGTAATGAAAGCAGCATCAGTGGAACTGCAATTGTTCAAGAAGAAATTAAATATATCCCTAATGAGAATATTATATGGAAACAACATCTAATGCACATGGTTTGATGAGGAGCTCTGAGGTGATTTTATTAATTGCTCACTCCTATCTTCTTAAGGAAGTGGAGCTGTTGTTAGAAAGCAGCAAGAGCCAGGCTGCTCCCTAAGGAGAGGTGAGCTGGGAGCATCAGGGGCTGCCCATGGGGGCAGCAGGGCAGGGCCCCACAGTCAGGGCTCATCCCATCACCCCAGCCAGGAGCAGAGCTGCTGGGGGGCACTGGGACAGCCCCAGCCATCAGGCACCTTCCTAGGGATGGGGACAGGCCGAGTTCAGCAGGGTCCAGGGCAGGGCAGGGCTGTGGGGAGCTGGARACCAGCACTGCTGCAGCAGGGACTGACAGCTCGGGGCGGGGCTGAAGTGGGGCCCTGGGCCGTTGGCAGGGTGGGGGGAGGCAGTCAGGATCAGTCAGGCCTGTGGGTGCTCCGAGGGCCCCAAGAGCAATTTCCCTTCCAGCAAGGTGCCCCCTGCACCTGACAGACCTGAGCTCAGAAGGGCCCTGCGGCACAGTGATTTAACTGCAGTGGGGCACCCACTTCAGGGGACAGAGCCAAAGCAGGGACAGCAAACTGGAAAGGGACATGGCATGATAGACTTAGGATTGAGTGGAGAGGTTCAGGCCACCATAGGCAAACCCCAGAGGGGAGAAGGGGATCCAGGCTCCCTTTCATAAGCCCTAGAGGCTGGGTTGGCTAGGCAGGAGAGGAACTCATTTAGGAGCCTGGGACAGGTAAAGGGTCAGCACTGCGGGGAGATGAGAGCCCAGGGAAAGACTAGGCCCTCAGGAAGGTTTGCAGGGGCAAGGCCATACATGGCCAGAAACCAGGCTCCATGGTGCTCAGCTCAGGGCTTGGGGAGGCCTGAGGTAACTTGTTAAGAAGCAGCAGGAGCAAGGCTGGTCCCTAATGGTGGCAATCACAGAGCCACAGGGGACCCCAGGCCAGGGTACACACCAGCCAGCGCACATCCCACAGCTCCTGAGTGAGGAAACAGGACAAAGGGACAGGGGCCAGGTCCAACCAAGAGTCCCAATCATAAGGTAGTATCACACTGATGAGGCAGATCTGAGGTCAAGCTAGGTAGCCAATTTATAGGTCAGTGTTAGGATCAAGTCCAGGCCAGACAGAGCCATAGCAACAAGACAGGGCCAAAGGCAAGCCAGGAAGTCAGTCCATACGCTGAGACACAGATCAGCTGGACCCCACAGATTAGCACTCACTGGGCATGGCTTAAGCTAGTGGTAAAAGCCTTGGGCCGAGTTTAAATAGATCTCCTGGGCTCATGGGTGTGGGTGCAGGCTCCAGGTGAGGCTGGTCAGGGCCATTAAGACTAATTAGTGCYCTCAGGGCCCTGACAAATGTATGCATGGAAGTGCAAGTGTAACAGAGAATCATTGGTCATTACATTGTTACTAACCTCATCCTTTATACACTTTAGGTATTAAAGTAGTAAAATCCTGTTTAACCTGTAGTAAAATTATTGTGAATCACCTGCAAATCATTCTACTAGTTATATATTTTTGCCAGACAGCAGAGTCAATGGATGTCATTCTCTGCTAGTCTGAACAAAATAAAGTGATTTTTGCTGATTTGTACATTCATGTTTGGTTTTGTTCCATGACCTTATTCTCCACTGCAATATCTCTACCTAAAGTTTGGGATCCAGAAATAAGGGTGAAATACACTCATAGGTAAAAAAAAAACAACATAAAATCATGGGTTTGTCTTAGTATAAATCAAGGTGTCATTTCAAACAGATATGATATATGTGACATAGACCGTCATCTAGACATCAGCATTACATGTAAATGGTGGTTTAATTGACATCTCTTTCTATATAACATGGACAAAACAGGAAGAAAGCAAAGCAAGAAAGTAAACATCTGTATTTTCCAAATGAGGGTTTCTTCGGGGCAGAGGGAGAACTTCTTTATCTTAAAGTCATATCTTTTTCAATCTATGTTGTAAAAAGCTTTCTGTATAGATGGGACACAAGTATGAATAACTCCCACTTAAAGAGGAAGAATGCATTTGGATTCAGCAGACTTCAAGGTAAGAAATTTACTGTAGAGTTTATTGTAGTTCAGATTAAGAGCTCACTTTCACATCTTGAGTGAAGGTAATTATATTTTACTTACCAGTCTGACTCAGCAATAAATTGATTACAGTAATAAAACTGGAATTCAACCAAAGAGCAGCAAACAGGAACAGGTGATCTCATGGCCTATGCCTCACCTACAAGACCTAAGATGGGAGGCCTGGGAAGGCTTCTTTACTCTCAGGTCCAGCTGAACACACATGATCTGTGTCAGGGAAAGACCTGTATGTGTACTGTCTTTTTCTTCTGCTTTTCCAGAAAAGGAAAATTAAGTGTGTGGATGGGAAAAGAATCATGACAAACCTTACCCCTGTCTGAAGCCTGGTTGTGGAGGGGAATCTGATATAGATTAGCACGCAGATTTAGTGCAGTGGTAATGACTGGCCCATATTTCTGCATCTATGTACTGCTTTCCTTCAAAAATTCCAGAAATATCTTTGATTTTTTAATTATTCTTTAGAACAAAGGAAAAAAAAAATCACAGAAAATAATGATTGCTTTTTGCCAGCTGTATTCTTAACAAGCCTTTCCCTTCTCAGTGATCCTGTGTGACTTAGTAACTGAATTAGTAAACACTTTGTTCATTAAGCAGGAGTTAGATCACATTCCAATTCAAATGGAATAACTTCCACTGGAATGAATGGTGCAGGACTGGTGTAGACCAGAGAAGGGAATTACCTTGAATGCTGTTAGCAGGACACGCTAAAGATGTGCACCATCCTTCCCAGTTAGATAAAGCTGACTCTTATAGCAAAGTACTTTGGAAACATTCTCAATTTCTTAATTTTCTCTCACTGCTATCTCATTCTTCTGATGAAGATAACCTGACATTTCAATGAAGGAACATCGGCAATAAAAAATTAAGGTTATTTAATAGCTTAATAACGTTGGTTCTGAATTTACCATGGGATGTACATCTTAATGTCTTTCAAAAAGATAGCTGCTTAACATACAAGGACAGAAATAAGAAAACTCCCCTCCTTTACTCTGGTACTGAAGTGCTCTTTATGTACTCCCGTGGTCTAAACATAACCGTTCTATCTGAGCATCTCCCAACATTTGAACTGACATAACACTCACAGTCTCTCACTTTTGTTTCTTTTCAGTCTGGAGAAGATTTATAATCTTTTCTGTCTGGAAGGTGTGTGACTAACGGATGAAGATGCACAAGCGAACGTCTGTGAGTAGTGTACTGAGGAAAATGAAAACAAAAGGATAGCACAAGATGTCACCCCATCATCTCAAAGTCAAAAGATTGGATTTTAAGTGACACACAAACTTCATGTGGGGAATTTTAGCTACAGGGGAGAAAGTAAAGCCTGAGTTGTTATAAATGATCTTTCGAAAATATTGATATCAGACCATGGAGTCAAGGTATGAGCCTGAAGTGCAATATGCAAGCCACAGCAATCTGTACTTTGAGGAAGAGAATATATTGCATTTAGAACCTTAATTTCCATGTGAGGTTATAGGATTGAATTGAATTTTTGAAAGGTAAACAAACCAAAACAAATGAGAAAGTGTATTGCTTGGACTTGAGTGAGGGAAAAAATAATTTCAGATTGATACCTATTCTTTGAACTTTTCTCAATTTCTTGTTTCAATCTTTGACCAAAAAAAGTCTCTCTGCACAACTCCTGAGAAGAATTTACTCTATGAAGGAAGAAGGAGGCAGGAGGAGCTAAGCTATCAGTGCCAAATTACAGGGGAGAGGCTGAAGCAGAGCGCAGCCCCAGCAGCATGCAGCCAGGAATGCGAGAGCCAAAACTGCCAGGCATTTCAGTGGAACAGGCAAGAAAATCTTTAATAGGATCTACAGGATAATTTACTCGCAAGGAGTTTCTTTGTAATACAGTCCTCCCCATCGTCATTATGAGAGGCTATCCTGCACCTTGATCATTCATAGACTCTCTAAAAGAGTCTTCATTCATATTTTTTATTATGTAAACATCTAATTACCAGGAGAAACTTGCTATGTTTTTGCTCCATGGAATTTGAGTTTCAAGTTCCATAGACAAACTATGGAAAATCATTTAGATCAGGTTAGGGTCTTTGTATAAGTTATTCAGTCATCTTTAACAGTTAGTGGAGGAATGGGCACCTCCAGGAGGCATTTCATCTCATATTTGCGTATGTTAAAACGAAAGCAGTAAAATAGCTTCAGGATGTTCTTCTCTTTCTCTCTCTCTCATGTCTCTCCCTGCAAAGGAAAAGTTTAGGTGACTAGTTTGAACTAAACATGTAACATCAGCCTAGGTGCACATCTTGTCTCCAGTAGCAGATAGTAAAAGAGCATGGGAATCAGTACACAAAGAGACTGGTTCCTCCTCCTCTGCCTGTAGTGTGATCCCTTCCTGTCAGCATCTGGCAGCCGGTGGTTTTGAGACTGCCTGAGCCACAGGCAGTATCTGGATCATCTTTTCCAGTAAGCTTGGAAACCTATCCTGAATGTTTGTCTAACTCCTTCTTGAACCCATGTTCATACACAGTTCATAAATGATAACCTGTGACAATGAGTTCCACCAGTTAATTATACCTTGTGTTCTTTAAACACAAGACCTGATAACAAGGAATGAAGCAAAACAAAGGTTTTCTTTCATATTCACCCAAGCTGTTCCTAGATTTAAATTTAAATAGGAATATAACTGGTTTTTAGATATTATGAGGAATTCCATTGCCTGTAGGGGCAACCTCTTCTGAATTAAGGTCTCTGTCCTAGATCCCAGTGAACAGCTGGGTAATGGTAATGTTTTCAAACACCATGCTCTTTGCTTCAGTTCAGGTGAATCAGAGCCCATAGACTTTATGCAGGAGAAAAACTCTTCTTTATTTCTAGTGGCAGAGTTATTCAAAAAGAAAAAAAGAAAAAAAGAAAAAAARAAAAAAATTTAAAAAAGAAAAAAGAAAAAAAGAGAAAAAAAAACACTCACTCCAAAAAGGCAGTTTTATCACTGCTGTTGCTGTGAATTTTATCACTGCCACTGATACAAATTTGAGTGAGTGTGATACATACCATAGTGACAACTATGAAATCCTTAGATGGGTGGAGATTTTTTACAATATACTTCCAGCTTAGTGATCTTTTGGGATATTATTTAATCATATGTGAATCTCTTTTATGGTTATTACAATTCTTTGAAATCGCTAAATAGTGTTCTAATTTCATGCTAAAATGTTCACATGATGCTGTGTAAATCTATCATCTTTCATGTTTTTGCTATAAATATATATTCTTTGACTACTGGAACTTCAGGAACTCTTCTTGTGATTGTGAATCTTAAAAGCTGGACTGGCTGTAAACAGTTCATTTCCATAAACACCTTAACAACACAGAAGCACAGGTTCCACTAATATCAGAAAGACATGTGCTCCTAGCCCTCATAAATGCTAGAGAAGATGACAGCCAGCAGTTTAGCATAGCTCTACACACAAGACTCTGTAATGTCTTTTTCAGTGTAATTTATAACCTCTTTGAACATAATTTTAAGGAGAAAAAAAGAACTAAATTAATTTTGGAAGATTAAAAAGCAAAATGTTTTATTAGATGGATGAAAAATACATTGGTAGATAATTGGTTAGGCATAAATTATACAGTCTTACTGTACTTTCTTCCTAGGAAAAAAAAAAAAAAAAAATCATGGTGTCTGCAAGCCTGATCCTACTTCTGGCCTACAAACAGATTTTGTTCACTTCAGCCAGTTCTGTGTGTGCACAGGAACTTCATCTAACACGTTTGTCAATTTAAGATATACAGTGTAGTATTCATTCAATCACCGTGTCATTACTGTAACTTATCAAAGAACAAAACTATATAGTAATTCTCGTTTTGAGAAAGGAAAGAGCTCCACGACTGTCACATTAACAGATACATTCTTCATTCTCCCCTGTTGATAAAAAGCATATATATTCAGAACAGCTGCCGCTTGTAATTAAGCTGAATAACTTCAAACCATTCAACTTGTAAGAAAATGCCTTTTTAAAATTGCTGCATCTTTAGTAAAATACTGAAAAAGAATTAAAATGTCACTGAGAAGTAGAAGCCTTTTTTCTTATATTCTTTTTGTTCAAACTAAGTGTGATCATCTTGTAATAAAGGAAGGTTTGTAATATTAAAAAGTTAAATCATTTTATTTATTCTTATTTACAAGTGTTACTGTCAAGAAAAGCCACACTGGTAATAGATATCTAAAAGCCTGTCTTATACCCGGGAGAATCTGGTGTCAGCATTGTCTGCTATAACTGTGTACCCCAGGATCTTGAGTGCATGTGCGTGCATGCACGCACACACACAGAGAGGGGAATTTCAATCCCACAAATATCAAAGCGTGCAAAATGGCCATAGCTGGTGTACAACTAAGACCAGTCTGTCTGAAAAAAAATCAAACATAGATAACCAGGATGATGTGCTTTCCTAAGATATGCATGGTATAATTTTATCTCCCCCAGATACTAACTGAAGAGCTGTGTATGCAAGTATGCAGATATGCTGTCAGTGATCAGCATTTAGGCTTCAGTTTTGATTACTTGGACAAATCTGAAGTCAGTTATACACTGTTTTTATAGCTCATCATACTCGGTTTGCATCAAAAAGGAAAATCTGAGGCTAAATCTGAATAAAGCAAAATGAAATTTCTGCACTGCTATAGCCACCTTAGTCATATCTGCTCATACCAAAGTCTGATTTCTGCAATGTGGAAGCTGGACCTTTTTAGTGTTTAACAGTTTGCAACAATGAAAATAGTGTGTTTCACAATACATTGCTGTGGAATGATACAATTTTATTATTTAAGTGTCCCTTTACAAAGAACAAAAAAAAAAAAAAAAGAGATCCAGCTACCAAATCTGCATTCCTGAAAACAATGCCTGTGAACAGTTTAATTATTTTGTTCTTTCTTAAATCTTCTTGCCAAGAATCTTTACTGGATTAAGTATTCAACACCAAGAGATTAAAGATGTATATCCCTGTAGCTACCACTGCACGTATCTCCACATAATCACCAGGATTAGCTCTCTAAGGAAGTAGATCAAAGCTTTATTTCCTTGTGGGTATCCGATAATAAAGGCTAAGGATAAACCAAACTCTCATCACTTTTGCATCTATTCCTCCACTACTAGATCAAGACTAAATAAGAATGTGAATAAAGATAAAGTCAATGTGGAAAGCTGCAGGACTCTACAACAGCTATAATAATAGGAACACAGCAGAGTAATAAAAAGGAACTAGAAGGATGGCAAGTTACATAAAATCTTTAAGGGTACATAAAGAAAGGCAATTAATAAACTGCAGAGCCTTTTGAAAGTAACTGAATACATATTCACAAGCAAATACTACTTGTGTACAGATCTGTGGAGCATGTGTCCATGAACTACAAAATCCTGTACTTCATTATGATTTGTACTTTGAAAGCAAGATTTTATAAAAACTATCCATACCTGATAGAGAACAAAGTGCTCATTCTAAGCAACAGCACCAGGGAGCTCCACTGTTAAATGCACAATAACCATATAATTATTCAAGTTGGCACATTGCAAAAAGGCCAGTGCATATTTGATTATTTTCCTGTACAGTTCTGGACAGTCATGGACCAATAAAAAGACCTGTATCTGTACATAAGATCATTAATTTCTGCAGTGATGTATGAAAACGGATACTTTGTCTAAGGGCTGAAAGCAAGGCATTCAGGGGAGACTGCTAAATTTTCTGTCGTCTTCTGCCTGGCTTATCTGAAAATAAACCCTCAGCGACTTTGTGTTAAGTTAGAAGAAAGGTAGGACTATTGCAAAGATGTGCATGGTACTTGCTTGTTTTTAAAAGTCTTAGCATAAATAAGGCAGTTGTAGTTTCTACTGCCAGTTAGCTAAGGAAGTTTATGCACGCGCTGCCTTGCTTGTGGCCAGTCTTGCGCTTGAAGCCTACAGGTGTTTGCTGTGTTTCTGCCGTTTTTAGTTATCCTGTGGTAAAAACACTCCTTTTTGTCAGCAAAACCACTGAAAGTCAAGGCTTCTTGTGACTTTGACAAATTACTTAGTCACTCTGATCCTCATTTTACCCACAAATACCTGCCTCAGAGAAGTGTTGTGAAGCTCAATTAATGGTTACAAAGCATTCTGAGGTCACTGAAGGATGATGCTGTAGAAAAATATTCGAGTATTTTCTTCTGCCAAAAAGGATACATTTGAAATTCAAAACTATAACACATTTATGTTGTGCAATTCCTGATGAAAATAATTTGTAACCTACAAATTGAGGACTAGTTTTTTTATTCTATCACTTAAGTTTCTTTGCTTGTATTATCCTTTATCTTACAAGTCTGTGAACAGTACCAAAATACACAAATCTTTTTACAGACTGTAACATTCTCAGCTTGTGATCAAATATATGCACACACACACAGTTCCCTCTGTGTGTATTTAAAGATTTTTTCATAAGCTATGTAACAAAAATATCAAAAATTTTGATTTCATAGGAAGTAATTTCTTCTTATAAAATTGTGTTAAGAACTCTATAAAATCTGTATCAATGTATATTTAAAATTATGTCCTGCTTAAAGAACAGGCTAAACTCCTGAATCATTTTTTCCTATATTTGCTAGCATGTTAATCTAAATTTAATTAAAAGATAGTACCACCAAATGAGCTGAAACAACATATTGTTTCACTGGTGCTTTATTAGCACTTTGAATTTTAATATATATGTTTCATTGATAGACTGGGTAAAAAGATTGCTATTTGTTTAATAGTCTTATTCCTTCAGCAAACCAAACCATTTTATTCTGTCTTTGACTCTAAAGACAGTCAATTTTAACATGCTTTTTATCTTCAATTCTGTCTTAGACACAGCTCATTTATTTAATAGACTTGTTCTTATAATTATTACTGTGCTAAATATGTTTTTTTTCCCTTCTTGTTCCTCTGCCTCAATCCAGATGCTGATGCTCTTGTATACAGAACTACACAGCAAAAGTGAACCTTTCCATTTTTCAGACTTGCATCTGGCCCTCCCTGTCACGGAAGGGACAAGTTAGATGTTCCCAGCACAGCACCGTAGTTTCTTTCCAGCTCTCCAGTGCCACATGTGGGGTGCGGGGGGCCTCAGGACAGAACCATGGGGGTGCACAGTGGCCAGGAGCATCCCTCCTTTCTCAGTTTTGTACTGTGCCCTCCTCACATGGCATGTGTGGGGAAGCATGGGACGTCACGGGGCTCTGCTCAGGTGCAGAGTGCCCATCCATGAGTAGTGTGAGTAGTGTCCTCAGCACCAGCAATGCTTTAACCTTCTGTGTAGGGTTTCTTTCCTGGAGCCTTTGGTTGACTTCAGCACCTGAGGTGTCCTTGGAAGATGCTCAGATGAAGGAGTAAGGCCGAGGAGGATTTCCAGTCATTCAGCAGTGTACATGTGCCAGACATCACACATCCAGCGTTCCTCCTTTCTGTCCTTGTAGGTTTATTGTCAGGGATGATTTTCTAACACATCACCATTTGCACAATCGCACCTAGAAAAAAAAAAGATTACTTCTATTTTGAAAAGCATTGCTAGAATATAATATTAAAGAAAGTAGTAAGAAGGTGTCATGTGTCAGGTGCTCTGTCTGAACCTGGGGACATGCATGCAGTGGTATACAAAACTCAGAATTCAAAGTTACACTCAGGGCTTCCTTTTAATCTACTGTTAGATACCTGGATGCCATTTTTGAATGAACATTTCTTTAACTGCCACCTATGATGCCTGGACATCTTAATTGGATGCTATATGTTAGTTTGGTGTTGGAAGTAGTAAGGTAAAAATCTCAGACTTCTCCAAACTGCATCTTTTCAAGGCTATAAAGACAAGCTATAAAAGAGGCCCAGTTAAAATCTTTCAAATTGAATATATCCAGTACATTTAATCTGTTTCTGTTCTGAAGAAAAATTGCCCTTCAGAAACATTATTATATAAGAAATTGTTAAGTGCCTTATGCAGTGTTTATTTTTTTGCTTATTTTTATGAAGGATTAAGCCTTTGTGATTGGAATTGCTGACACTAGCTTGCATAGGTGGATTTTTTTTTGGTAAATTAAAAGAAAACATTTTTTGTCAAGTAAGTAAAATGCTGGCACTTTATATGTTTATGTTTACAGTTGAAAGCTTGCAATACTTCCAAAATAACTAGTGATACAGAAGTCAAACATAATTTTCACTTTGTTTCAATTATAAAAACAATACATTTGTTTCTTACCAGGTAAAAGGTCCATTAAACACCAGATAGGGTTTGCTACCTAATCAAAATGGTATAGCCAAGTAACAACAGTAAAATGACTGTGGGGATGGCAAATTTGTTTTTCATCTTTGGTGCATTGTTCCAAGGCATGTCATGCATTGTTTTGTTTTTCCGACTTTTTCTTTTATTTGTGTGTACACAGAAATTCACAGCTTAACATTCTAAAATTTTAACTGTGTTTTTCCTAAATTAATAATGAAAACCATTATCTTAATAAAATGAAAGCACTTAATTTATTTTTATGCCCTGGCAACCTTAATAGTAGGAAGTATTTTTAGGTTCATGAGATTTTTCTGAACAGCGTGAGTGAATGTGAATGAAAAAGATGCAGAAACAAATAATGAGTAGAAGAGCAATGCACAGAAAACTACTACTGAGATCTTAAGCCTGACCTGCTGCCACTGACTGTGGCACAAATTTTAACTTACAATTACTCACCAGAAGTTAACAAACGTGGAACAATTAACTTTCTGGGGGCTGATTATAGAGGTTCCTTGGAGTAACAGTGGTATATGATTAGATATGACATGCGAGCGGATTTCTTATCTTCATGACAACACAAGAATTCATACTAAAATAGCAGTCCAGACATTTGTGATCCACTGGGACCCCGTCATCTAGTGAGACAAACACAAAGGATGAGCCACTGACATCTGCAGTTAGTCAAAAGTGTTCCTTCATGAATATTATTATCCAGTGATGACTCCAGCACTAGCAAAATCAAGATTAGACTGTTGTAATTTATTGTATCTAAAATCAGAAACCACCATTACTGCAAAACCAGATGAAAATGAAACTAATTAACTGACTCAGACTTAAAACACTCCAAAGAAAGTGTATCCTCACAGTTCTTCCTTCTCAGTATTGTTCCCAGTCATTACAGAGTCCAGTCCAGATAAAGGTAATCACAGATCTCATTAACTCCATCGCTAAATTAACCTTCACTTGTCCTCAAGAATATAATATACCTTGCTCATTTGATTTTTAAGAGGTCGTAGTGTAGTCATACTTACCAGCAAGATCAGTTTGCACAGTGCTAGTAACAATGGGAGTTCTAATGTACACAAGATACGTCTTTTTATCACCAGTGTTTACTATACAGCAATAAATCTATATGGTGAAGTAGAGCAGCTGCCAAGGGGTTTTGCATGTTCGATCTTAAGTCACCACTAGCAAGAGTGGAGCTGCGCTCATGTTAGTGTAACGGTGGGAAATTCTGCTAAAAGGCTCGTTGTAGACACGCTTCTCCGTACTGTACCTCTGCTCAATAGATCATTCATCAGCACCCAGCCCCCCCCTCCAGAGAGCAAGTAGAGTCGGGTCATGAGCAGGAAGGGATGGAGACAAGGCCGAGTTTCTTACTTACCGCTCAGGCTCGGAGCTGGTTTACTGTTGTCATGGCTACGGGCTCCACATGCCTCCAGTCCCTGCTTTATGAAAAGAATGATGCAGTGTCTAGCCTTACAGCTGAATATATAAACCAAATTAGTCTACCATGCCTCTACCTGTTTTGTGGCTCACAATGAAAGAAGTAATATATCATGCAATCAGTCTTGTAGCAGTTATATTCTGTAAACACTAAGTCATTACACCCAGACTTTTTTATTTGCTCTTTAGAGTCCCTTCTCAGTATAATAAACTGCAGATTTCAATAAGAAAGCTAATTCAGAAGAGTCCTCTGTGACTTCTCAGAATTTCTGTAACATGTAAGTTAAAAAGTGCATTTCAAATCCCTTTTCACACTCCATTTTTGCATAATCCCACTCACTAAACAAGAAGCAGAAAGACATGATGAATGTGTTTTCCAGAGCTGCAGTGCCAGGGTATTACTAGAATCAAACTATTCCTAATATAAGTAAAGAAGAGTTATATAGTCCTGCAGGGAACCATTAACTTTTCCTGAATAGAGTAAGAGCCTCATATGGTCCCATCTCTACTACAAGATTAAATAAACCTTTAATGGCACCGGGGTAAAGCAGTGAGGGAAGACATGTCCTGTGATACTGCTGTTTTCAGTGTTGTTTAGAAGAGGGGGAAGGAAAGAAAGCTTTAAAAGTGTGGTCTCGATTGAAAGATAAATGTGTAAGAGGGAGAAAATGGGTATCAGAATAAAAAAGTGTAAATCTCAGCGTATGATGGTGTAGCCTGCATACCAAGGGTTTGGAAGAGAAGGTGGTAACAGGAAAAATAACTAGCATGAGGGGTAGGGAAGGTGTAAATTGGCTTTAATTTCCACCTCCTTACACATTCTTCTTTTTTTCCCAGCTTGTAAATTCCACCAGTTTTGATTCTCTATAGGCTCATTTAGACTATGCATGTCAGAAGTGGAGGTGTGTGGTCGCATAGTTCACCATCATTTTACACTCTTGTGTCTTCGTGTGTAGCAAAATGGGCCTTATCCTCACTTACCTCCAAAACCCATTAAAGTACTTCGGCAGTGTGGGCTGTAAATGACGTTTATAGCCAAGGAAGTGTAAAGGTATCGCAGTGCAGATAAAGAACAGAAGAAAGGGTTATGTTTTTACAGATCTGAAGTATTTCTTAAAAAATAAATAAAGACAGCTTTATTATCTATCAGGGAAGGAACAATGTAACAAAGCATAAATTGAATGTAGTCCCCTAAATTAAATTCACTTTGGCTACAGCAAATTGAATGTTTTGACTCATCAATATATCGCCAGTATTTCATGCTACACAAAGTCTCCCATGCTGATATTTTCTATTTCTTGCTGCTGTGGAGAGAATTGAAAAGAAAGAAGTGTGTTCAAAATAATATACCTGTGTATTGTAGAATAGTTCTCAGTCTCATCAAAGCTGCTACATACTCTGCAATCTCTCACTTGAAGGGTTTTAATGACTTGGTCATTTCAGAAAACATCAAGACTGAAAAAGTAAAATAAAACCCAAAGAATGTTTTTGCTGTAATTATGCAACTTCTTCAATTTCAAAAAAAGAAAAGTTTTTTGCATTCTGCATTTCTACTACCTGGCTTTAAAGTGATATGAAAGAAAAAATGGATTTGATTTTTTGTTCACTTTTTGAGAAGTTTTGGTTACAAAAATTGTTCAAAATAAAATAGTCACTCAAGGAAGCACATTTAACTAAGACCCTTTATGGCTATGTGCAGCTGCAGCATATTTGCTTCTTTAAAAGAGACGCCTACAGCGCTGAAGGAAATTATAAACCCAATGGGAAATTATCTGTTATTACCATGAGTTACATATATATGTGTGTTTGAATAGGTATGAAAATTCTGTATATGGAATATAGATACTGACACCTTTTGCAGCAATAAAATTAAATAAAATTAATTTTATTTCTGTATTTATTGAGTGCACAATTTCACATTTTGCTTGGAGAGACACATTCAGTTCATAGGTTCTTAACCAGTGTTTTGTGTGTCATATAGGTGGGAACTATGTAGTACTCTCTGTGCAGCCCTTAGAAGACAAAAATACTGTGTATATTTTAATCAGTGCTTTTATTTTTTATTTAAATGACATGAAACTTTACCAAGACACTTTTAATTATTTCAAACTGTCCAATCTTATTTACACAAAATGCAGGGTGTTGGGGAAAGCGTTTAATAAATATGGGCAAACACAGCCCACTCTGTTTGGGTAAGGGCTATGAATCCTGGTATTTTGGCCTTGGAGCGGGAAGTGGTTTAAACTCCTAAACAGGTAGTGAGCTTCCTGTTAAAGTCTTTCTTCTTTTGTATATGTTTGATTATTTTTTTAAAGATGTGTTATTGTTTTTTCATGCTACAGATGAAATGATAGTAACAAACTTAGTAACACACATTTGCCAGCTAAATTTCATATAAATAGGAGACTATAAAACTAAGTAACCAATGAGGGAAACAGATTATATAAATATTACATTTTAGGGTTACAATAGTACAAATATTTTATACCACATGTGTTGTATGGGACAATATAATGTGAAAGCAGGATGGCTATTAAGTTGCTGACAGATTTAGTCTGTGTCCTAAAGAATAAGTGAAACAAGTTCTTTGAAACTCTTTATATTAACCTATATTTTCAGAGCTTTCACACGCAGTGTATTGTATTTTCTTTCTTCCTTTTACCAAAATAATTGAGGAATGACATAAATACAGAAAAGAGAGGCATTTCTAAGAGAAACTATACATATAACTGCTAATGGCTTTCCTAGTCTGTAAGTTTTAAGACCAGTTAAGACCTTTAGATCATGTATTCCAACCTCCTGTATTCACAACCTCCCATTTGCAACCCATTTCACCCAGATAGCTTATACTAAGGCCAACAAATTGACTTAAACAAAAACATTTCAACTTTTGAGAGCTGAAACAACTGTTGTCTCCCCGCAGCAACCAGGAAAGACCCAGGTTCCACCAGAGCCTGAGGCTTCTGAGCAGGAGAAGCTCATTAAGTAAGAGATGTTCCAATGATCTGAGCAAGATGAATCATATCCCATGCCACAAAGGAAAGGAAAATCACAAGTAAATAAACAACCTCTCCTCCTCAATAACAAACACAAAACAGTGAAACAACAATAACAGAAACCCATAGGCCAATCTGGTCTGCAAAAAGAGAATGTATTTTTTATCTGAGACCTGACAACTAGTTTGAGCTCTGGCATATGGATGGATACCAACCCTGGCCAGCCAGCTAGGATTCCTTTACCTTCTCTGGATTTTAATCTGACCTATCATCTCATATGAACTGTCCATTTACTGCAGCTTCAAACTAAGATCTGGCCAAACAAAGAAACTCAAAAATACATGTAAAGGGAGATAAAAAATTATTAATTTCCTCTAGCATATAACTGCCTGAAACTCTCAACATGATGTGTTTGATCATAGTCATTGCCGTATGAGGGCAATGAAAAATGTATGTTCTCTTTTGACTCATAGAAGAATGGAAAGCAGAGGAGAGCTCCCTGAAGTGCAGAATTAGATGTCAAGGCCAAAAGGACCATTGTGACCACACCACTCCTCTGCCTTCTCTGATTTTCCCACTCATAGATTTTCTTCCAGGAGTTTGACTTCTTGTCCTCAAGAAAGCATTGCAATCTTGTTCTCACAGTTCCAACTGATCTTGCAGCTGCTGCCTTTCTGCTGTAAGCTATTGCCATGTTTAACTATGAAAGCACCTTCCTTTAACATTCAGTTTGCCTGATTTGAGCCTCACTTGCTAGGCCTTGTAACATTTTTCTTCTCATTCAGTATGAAAGTTTTCCTCAGTACCACCTGAACACAGTGACTGTCTTCTATGAAGCAAGAAGGTCACAGAAACTCCTTTTAACTTACATTATAAGCTTTATATTCTCAAGTTCATCTTCAGGACTGTTTGAAATTTTTAATATATCTGCATTCTTTTCAAATATAGATGATAGCATTGATCTGCTAATCTAGTATAGCAGTGCTATGTATAGAAGTAATATTGCTTGTCTCCTTCCGCCTGGTATCTTGGTTATCTCTTAAATAACCAAGATTCACATGGATCCTTTTTGCCATAGTCTTTCATTTATAATTCGCTCATACTGAGAGGCATTAATTGCTCTGAACTCTCAATTCTTATGTACTTCATTGCTTTCCAAGACAGGGTTTCCTGTCCTCTTATGGTCATCTTCATTCTTGGTTCCCAGCTACAATCTTGCATTTGGATACTGAGAAAAGCTTTTGGCTGAAGGACACCCATTTAAATTATACATAATTCTCTGTAATAGTAACTTGGTCTCCCTCCTGATTATTTCTCCTCCCATGAACTCTTTTGCACCTACAAAGCTTGCCATGAAAAATATTATTATCTTCTTGATAACAAAAAAAAGAGCTGCATGGCCTTTACAGCAAAAGCTGATCCCTGCAAGAACTACTATTGATCTCATTCAGTGAAATCCTTTTGTGGTAACCAGAGTTTGGATCTAATTGACTCCTTATTCTGCCTAAAATCATTCTAAAATCAATATCTCAGCCAGAATTTTGCAAAGGCTTCTGTCTTCAAAGTTAACCTTGGGATTTAATGTATCACCACCCATAGTCTGGAGTGATCTATAATTTCTGGTTCTGAATCATATTTGTATAAATCCCGCATAACTTCACAGACATCAGTGACAAGTATGAGAGCAGAATTTGGCACAAAGTATGTACATGGGCCTAATTGTAACAATAAAAATTTGGGTGGAATCCAATCCACCTAAATTAGATGTCTAAACTTAGGTGCTGCCTCACTGAAAGAGTAGCTGTCTACTATGGATGAGTGTGTGTGATAAGGGGTGGTAAAATGATTTAGTCCAACTGAAGTAATTACCTGAGTTACCTGTAAAGTCAACAGACATTTCTAAAAATATACAGAAGGAAATCCAGGCAAACTAATTTAGGCCTCTCCAGATAGCAAACCAGTCTGGTTAAGTGCTACATTTGAATTTTCCAAGGAAAGTAGAAGGAAGAAATAGGAAAAAATAGGCAGGGACCCCTATTTGGAGTCTAGTCTTCAGAAACTGAATGCCTACTGCAAATAGCATGGTAGAGGCACCATCCAGCCACTGCATAATGTGTGCTCAAAGCACCCCACTCATGGAAATGGGAGGCTGCAGTTCTTTTCAGACTGTATACACGGGATCTTGGACACATGTCAAGGAGACAATCAGGCCATGGGATGCTCCTAGTCAGTGTGACTTTCATAGAATCATAGAATATCCTGAGTTGGAAGGGGCCCAAGAGGATCATCGAGTCCAACTCCTGACTCCACACAAGGCAAACTGAAAGTTAAACCATATATCTAAGAGCATTGTCCAAACGCTTCTTGAACACTGACAGGCTTGGGGCCATGACCATTTCCCTGGGGAGCTTGTTACAGTGCTTGACCACCCTCTCAGTGAAGAAACAAGTGAACTTGGAGTGAACCAAGAAATAGCTGAGACTGTGAGAATCACAGGGTTCCTGCTACAATCTAAGTATCCATTTGGCTAGGAGTAATAATAATCCCCCAGGGTGCGAGTTAAAAACCCAAAAGCCTATGCAGAGCCTAGAGCTGATCTCCACTGTGAGTGGGCTGATCTCTGCAGCATTTGCAGTACTTTTTGCTAGTAATTGAATTAGGCAGTGGTGGACAGTAAGTGGACTAGGTTTCTGTCTGGACCTTAGTTGGGTTGGATGCCTAATACTTTAAGGAGACTGTAAATTTAATACATTTTAGCTCTGAAATCACATTTGATGCAAAACCAAGAGAATGATCTACACTACTTTATAAATACTCCACTCATCCACAGGCAGATTATGTTAATGCCATGAGCATCCTACCATCTAAGCCATCCCTGGTAATTAGATTCTGCATAGCTGTAACTTGCTAGCCTACACTAGCTTGCACTTACCTGCATTTGGTACGGTTATCACCCTAAATTTTTCAGTGCTCATGCTCACATCCTTAGTACCTTTAAAATAATGTTGTTCTTTTTTAACTGTGTAGATAAACCAAATATTATAGCTAAAACCTCTGAGAAAAAAATTCTGTTGAGTTCTCTAGAGTTTAAGATATAAGCATGAAGGTGCTTTGGTACCACAGCAAATGTGAAACTACTAAACCATTGTGTTATAAGAAAAATAAGAAACATTCAGAGCTTTTAAATAATAAACTTTTTTTCCCGCATGAAGTGGATCAACACACAGAAGGTAAATGCAAGGTTTTTGTGATCAATACACAAAAAATTGTGCGGGGTTCACTGGCCAGAAACTTGCACTTTTTCCAGTATAATGTAGTCTTCATGTGGACTTGGTATTAGACAGCACAGAACTATATAAACAAATACTTAAGTCTTGAGATTCAGAAATAGAAAGGGAACTGTAATGAGGGAAAGGAAGGCAAAACCATGAAGTTTATTCAGGATCCCAATGCCACATTGTATCTGAATTTCACAGTAAAGATTATTAGCTCAAATATTCTGAACACACACTCATGGATCCTGAAGATCCTCACACTTTTTGATGGGATATTTTTCAAAAATCACCATCTGGATTTGCCATTTTAAGATCCTCTTTGTGGTAGTAGAGAAAATTATTGTAAAATTATGCTAAAATTTATTTCATATGCTGCCCATGCTGTTTGTTTTTGCTTATTTTAGAAATGTTTATGTATGTTTCATCTCTTCAAAAAAAGAATGTGAAGATTTGATGAGTGTGCCTTCAACCCAACCGTCTCCTGGTAGAATGAAATATGTTGCCTAGATTTCCTGGGAATACACCACAGGAACAGATGAAGATAATGTGGTTGCGTGTTATGTGATAATGATTATTCTGACTGATGTATTCACCCCAAGGTATACTTTAGCATCTGTTGTTTATTTAGGCAGGACTTGTCATTCTTATTTTTAAGATATTTAAGTGGGTGAACATATTTCTCCTTAAAGACTATCAAATGGGAAAAAACTAACAAGAGGCACATGGGATTATGTACCAGTGACGACATGGAACGTGAATCCAGGTGGGAGAAGTACTTGAGTTCTAACACTGTTCATTGCCTTAGGAACTTAGGGTCTATATTTGAGGAAGAAGTTAGTTTGACTTGTATTGACTTTACAAAGCAAGGAAACCACATTAAGAGCAAGTGTTGTGGCTGTAAAACCTTACTCAGTACTGTAAAACTTTAACAATAAGGTTGATAAATCACTAGTAAAATACAGGTGGTATCCTCTCTGTCATATGAAGCCTTAAAATCTGATTTTGATGATTTTCTAAGATACTGTACCTCAACAAGAAATTATATGCTACATGAAGTAAATTACACGGTGAAAGTTTCTGTTCTGTGTTATACAGAAACTCAGACGWAGTGACATAATGGTCCTTTTTTAGTTGAAAGTATAGGATGTCTGAATGATTTAGAAGGGCTTCCATAGGTAGAAGGGCTTTTACAGGTATGTCAGCCAGAAAAGGATGGTCAAAGAAAGTGTACCCCCCCTGATAAACACAACTGGCAAACTGGTAACAACGGACGAGGAGAAGGCTGAGGTACTCAACAACTTTTTTGCCTTAGTCTTCACCGGCAACCTCTCTTCCCACACTTCTCGACTGGATGGACCACAAGACGGGGACTGGGGGAGCGAAGTCCCTCCCACTGTAAGAGAAGATCAGGTTCGTGACCACCTGAGGAACCTGAACATACATAAGTCTATGGGACCTGACGAGATGTATCCCAGAGTCCTGAGGGAATTGGCTAATGTAGTTGACAACCCACTCTCCGTGATATTTGAAAAGTCGTGGCAGTCAGGTTACTGGTGACTGGAAAAAGGAAAACATTGCACCCATTTTTAAAAAGGGTAGAAAGGAGGACCCTGGGAACTACCGACCTCTCAGCCTCACCTCTCTGCCTGGGAAGATCATGGAACAGATCCTCCTAGAAGCTATGCTACGGCACATGGAGGACAGGGAGGTGATTCGAGACAGCCAGCATGGCTTCACCAAGGGCAAGTCTGGCCTGACCAACCTAGTGGCCTTCTGTGATGGATTGACTACATCAGTGGACAAGGGAAGAGCTACGGATGTCGTCTATCTGGACTTCTGAAAGGCCTTTGACATGGTCCCCCACAATATCCTCCTCTCTAAATTGGTGAGATATGGATTTGATGGGAGGACTGTCCAGTGGGTGAGGAATTGGTTGGATGGTCGCATCCAGAGGGTAGTGGTCAACGGCTCAATGTCCAGATTGAGATCAGTGACGAGTAGTGTCCCACAGGGATCTGTATTGGGACCAGTACTGTTTAATATCTTCATCAATGACATAGACAATGGGATCGAGCACACACTCAGCAAGTTTGCAGATGACACCAAGCTGAGTGGTGTGGTTGACACACCTGAGGGATGGGATTGCCATCCAGAGGGACCTGGACAAGCTCAAGAAGTGGGCCCATGTGAACCTCATGAGGTTCAACAAGGCCAAGTGCAAGGTCCTGCACCTGGGTCAGGGCAACCCCTGGTATCAATACAGGCTGGGGGATGAAGGGATTGAGAGCAGCCCTGCCGAGAAGGACTTGGGGGTACTGGTGGATGAAAAGCTGGACACGAGCCGACAGTGTGTGCTCGCAGCCCAGAAAGCCAACTGTATCCTGGGCTGCATCAAAAGAAGGATGGCCAGCAGGTCAAGGGAGGTGCTCTGCTCTCATGAGACCCCACCTGGAGTACTGCATCCAGCTCTGGAGTCCTCAGCACAGGAAAGACATGGACCTGTTGGAGCAGGTCCAGAGGAGGGCCACAAAAATGATCAGAAGGATGGAACACCTCTCCTATGAGGACAGGCTGGGGTTGTTCAGGCTGGAGAAGAGAAGGCTTTGGGGAGACTTTGTTGTGGCCTTTCAATACTTAAAGGAGGCTTATAAGAAAGATGGGGACAGACTTTTTAGCAGGGCCTGTAGCAATGGGACAAGGGGGAATGGTTTTAAACTAAAAGAGGGTAGATTTAGACTAGATATAAGGAAGAAATTTTTTATGCTGAGGGTGGTGAAACACTGGAACAGGTTGCCCAGAGAGGTGGTAGATGTCCCATCCCTGGAAACATTCAAGGTCAGGTTGGATGGGGCTCTGAGCAACCTGATCTAGTTGAAGATTGTCCCTGCTCATTGCAGGGGGGTTGGACTAGATGACCTTTAAAGGTCCCTTCCAACCCAAACTATTCTATGATTCTATGGTTCTATGATTTATAAGTGCAAGTCTATCTGCTATAATAAACATAAATACAAAAATGGCAGGTTGAAGAAGTAGTACCCATGACAGTGTGAATGGTTTCCTCTTATTCTGTGAATGACTCCAAATGTAAACATTGTATTACACAAGCATCACATTATCATCCAATTCTGATTTCTGAATACTGGTATCCTCAAAACTGTTCACCCAACAGTGGGAAGAGATTGAATTTTCTATGTCAGTCTAGCTTCACTTCAGTCTTTTTTTGGACTTCAGCAAAGCCCTTCAAAGTAAACATTAGGAAAAATTGCAGACACACTGGCTACGTTAATTATTTTTCTTACTTTATTTTCCCTGCCTGTTTTATCATTGCCTATGAACATTTATACCAAAAAAAAAACCCAAACAAGCAAACAAAAAGAACACCCAAAACCCAAAAACTTAAGCACGGTGTAACCAAGTCGGGTACAGTACTTAGATCTTTCACCACATATAAGGTTCATAAGCATTGATCTAACCTTGGGGACGAACTATACATAAAACATCCTGAGCAGAAAGTGTCGTAGTCTGTCTTTAAGGATCTCCAGTGATGAAGAATTCACAACACCTCCAGACAATGTACTCCTGTACCACAAAACAGTGTCCCATCCCCATCCCCCTGCCTCTATGCTAAATAGTTTTTGCTAAAATGTAAGCCCATTGCCTCTCCATGCCTATGCAGGTATGCAGAGAACTGTTGATTTCCTTCCTTCTTGCAGCTATGTTTAAAAATTTTCAAACATACACATGGCTCCCTCCTGACTTTGTCAAGCTAGAAAATTCTTACTTTGTTCAAGTTTTCTACACATTTTGGGAAAACCTCTGTTTTCTATACCTCTGATTACTCTCATTGGTTTCTTCTCAGTTGCCTCCAGCTGATACACATTTTTGCCCAAAGACAGCACACAGAGCTGGAATAGAGCTCCGCACATTATCCGTGCTGGGTTATAATTACTTCCACTGCAATTCTTCACATGTGTTAGGGCTTTGACAAACGATCACGGATGACTCTGTTCTCTGTGGTTTAAGGTGTTACTGTTCCTGGTTGCCAGTTCCACTTTTTTTCCAGCAGTAACACTGTTATAGCAGAATTGGCAGGTGAGGATATGTCTGTGTCAAATACTCTTCAAAGGTATATGCTGAACTAACACATTGCTTTCAAATGAGCAAAAGAGGGTCCATGCACAAAAGTTCGCCCCCCACTATGAAAAATCTTTCAAAAAAATCTGTGCAACTTAGATGTATAAACAAGTTTTATAAACAACTTTTTCAGAAGAATGGACGTACTAAATCATACCTAAACTCCATCATCTAACCTGCAACGCTGTGTCCAGCAAAGGTCAGTTGGGCTCCTGTGGTCTAACAAAAATGGTCTGATTGATGTTGCTCCCCCATGAATCTATAAGCCTCTCTTTCATCCTACTTTGTGTTTAGCTGTCTGCCATATCYGTTTTCATTCTCAGTTCTGTGGCCCTTCCCCGATCCCTGGGAAAATTTACAGTATTTTCAGATAGATGTATTTTTTATTTCCTTTTTCTGATGCTTCAGCTAATACGAGGTACCAACCGAAGACTACAAGAAAAAGGGAAATACACAGTGATTTTTATCTCAAGAAGGGTATAAATCCCTTTAGAATGACAGTGGTTTGCACTTAGCATCTCTATAACTTCATTCACACATTAGTTGTTAAAAGTTTTCTTGACACTTGCTCACAAACCTTTCACTTCCCCTCTTTCCTTCCATGATGCCCAAAGTAGCCCCAGGTGTGGTCATTTGATTGCAGACAGCTGGTATCTACGGCTAAGACAGGAAGCTGAGAAAGATGTTTTCAGAACCCTTGCAAATAGTAAGTATGTGTATGGAGGGCGAAAGCAATAAACTCCAAAGAGTCTGGGGTAGTGAAGACTGCTTGGGAAGCTGGAGATAATGAAGAACTGTGAGGAGGTTTGCAGCTGGCTGGAAAGATTTCCTTGCATAGTTAGGTAAGGGAAGTACAAAAATTGCTTATGACCCCTACAGAGTAAATTCTCAGAACCCAACTGTAAGATCAATGCTGACAGTTTATGCAGGCTGAACCATTCACAGTGAAAAGAAAGGTACTTTGAGATCACTTTGCTGCTATGGGCAATAAGAATTACATCAGACTGAAGCCCAGCTGAGAGAGAGCCTATTTATTGTGTTGTTTCCACCATTGTTCTTACTCAGCATATTTTGTCACATTATAAACCATGCACGGATGAAAGCTGTTCAGCGGTGCCTGGCAAAATCTCAAGCATCCACACATCCAGAGCACTAAACACCTGACTCCTAGTATTTGCTGACACATTGGGTTTTAATACCTTGGGGAATTTTGACTGTGTTTACGGATACGTAGACAGGCCAAGCACTTAATGCAGACCTGAATATACAGAATCAAATGTTTCTTAAACAGAGACTTCTTTCCCCTCCCCCTCCTCACCTTTTCAGGCTCAGCTTTTCACTATAAGGTTATTTTTCAAGAAAATTAAGATTGCTTAAGAGGGTATGGGAAAAGTTTGTAGATATTTTAGTTTGTTTTATTGTATTTTGGAAAACACAGAGATGTCATTCGCTCAGACTTTGTAAAAAGAGCAGAACTCCTTAAAACCTGAATGGTACTTTTAGAACCTTTTTTTTTTTTTTGACTGAATTTCTATCCTAAAATCCTTTTAAAATTATGCTTCAGAGTAATTAAAGGTGACTAATCCTTTACTATTTATAGCATTAAAAGGTAAGCATAATAAGGGTATAATGATTATTGGTTAAAACAGAGCAAACTCTTCTAGAGGTCATTACCATGATCTGTAATGTCACTGCAACAAACCACAGTTGGTGAGTTTGGTTAGGTCTCCCTACGTTCCTCTTTCATATGAAGGAAGTAATAGAAATCATGTCTCTGCTAGCCCAGTTTAATATACCACTTGAAAAAACAAACTACATGCAATACACAAGCAGGATAATATGACCTAAATGAATACAATAAAACCCAGTCCACATAAATAAAAACAGAATTGCCAAGGCTTAGCATGCCTAGGCATAGAAACTATACACTTATGCCTCTAGAGAATAGCTAAGAAATTATTTTCAAGTTAAAATTTCAGTTCATGCCAAGACATGGAAGTAAGCCTAGTATTCAAAGTCAAGACTTACTCTTAATGAACAAATTTCACCCTCTTGTCAGAGAAATCCTGGATGTCAACATATTTATGAAACTTGTAATACTTAGAATCATATACTCAAGACAAGCTCAACCTGTGTTTAGGGTCAGATTAAGTGGCCATTATATGAAAAGTTTAGACCTTGGCAAGTATCTTTGACAGCCTGGTCAACCAGAGTTTCTTGTTTCTTAGCACTGTTCAAAATCTTATCTTCAGTTAGGGTTATGCAAGAACTGAGCTCTTCTGAAAAGCTGGTCTGAAGTGACTGAGAACTGCCTGTTAACCTTAATCATTCTGAGGATCTTAGGCTCTTGCTGTTGACAGTATTCAGAACTTTGCTGCACGTTCAACATTTGATGAATTTCTAAAGGACCAAGAACATGGCACTGTGCACAGCCCCTCTCATGCATGCAGGCAAGGACAGAGACAGTTGGGGAAAACTGAAGTAATATATGAATACCAGAAGCTGAGCCTCATTTTTATTTGTTTGTCCATGCAAGCAAAACTGACAACATTGTACAAGGGGTTTTTTTTGTTTGTTTGTGGGTTTTTTTCCCCCAAAGCAGGTGATTCTTGGCTTCTAAAAGCTGAAAGCTAAAAGCTAAAAGCTCTGACTTACATGACCCTGACAGATAACTTCAGCCTCTGGCCCAAGCTGAAATTAGTCTAAACCCTTAATAAAGCAAAATTAGGCAGAGGTCTTGTGGCATCATTAATTAATTTCATAATTTTCAAAGTGGTTTGTGTTCATTAGGGGGAAAGAGACAGAGGAATGTAAGAATTAACAGTAGTTTCTGTAGCCAAAATAAGTGAGGGGCTGTAGCCAACAGTCTGCACCACGCATTCCCAAGCACGTTGATCATACTTTCAAGAGTGGAAAAACAAGGACACTGTAATCAAAGAGGAGTAGGTTAAAGAGAAGTGGTTTAGTGAGAACAAGGGAAGGTGGATGACAAGGGGAAGAAAAAGGAGAGTGAAGATCCCAGACATTTTGCAGTAAAGAGTAAAAAGGGAAAGATTTCTCCTGTGTAACTCTTTTACTGTTCATTCCTTTCTCAACATCATCTTCAAATATATTTGTGTTATATCAGTTGCAACACACTTCTCCAGCTCATTTGCCACATTATTGAGCTCTCTTTCATTTGGCCTTGATCAGCCAAGCTCCCTGGTCATAAACTTTCTGACTCACTTTCACACATCAGCCTAGTTTCTATAGTGTAGGAACACCAAATAACAAAAGCCTAAGGTGATAATCCCTCCTCTTCACACTTAACTTCTCCATGAAACAAATTCCCTCAGCTCTGAACTTTCTTAGGCCTTTGGACTGTCTATTTAAAATCATCACATATATATGATCTTCTTGAGCTAAGAAATCCCATCCTAATGTCAGAAGCTCCTGATCACTGACTATTTACCACTAACAGCCTCAGAAGATTTAACATGCTGGATGAGAAAAAGCAGGAACAGAGAATGCCACTGTTCTGCTTCTGTGCATTGGAGTGAAAGAACTTCATATTAGTGTAAGTTTCTTGCTCTGATGCCTACACATATTAACAGGAGAAAACAAAATTTTTATGAATTTTCAGCCGGTGCTTCTTGTGGTCTCAGCGCCAAAGGAAGAAAAGAGCACAAGGGGCAATCAGATCAAATGCATCTCCAGGGATTAAGGCCTCTATAGCATCATCCGTATTCCCCTATGAAGATATACACTGCCAGACTAGCTGCACTGCATATTGATTACATAATTTGTAGCCATCATTTGTAAGACTTATGTTTGCTCTGGACTTTCTGAGTCATCAAAATAACTGACAAGCCTCAGCCCTGTCCTTGTGATCAACCAACCACTTGTGATGTTAATGGGTGGTTATCATGGAAGTTACAATCAAAACAGTTTCATATATAAAGCAGTTTCAGCTTTATATAATCTCTTTTATGTAATCAGATACTTGTTTTCAACCATGGGCAAAGATTAATCTCCTTCCGATGATCTAAAGTAACTGGCATAAATAAGCCTAAGAGATCAATGAAACTTTGGGCAATTTTGTCTTTTTTTTCATTTCTTTGCAGATGAATCATTTAAATTACTGATAACAGAATACTTCCACTGAATGACTTGGCTAAACAAAACTTCAAAATCAGACTGGCTTGTCCCAGCAGGAATAGTGGAAAAATGTCTACGGTAAGGGTTCAGAAGTATTAGGGAGGATATGGAACACAAAGAGATATGTACTAGAAAAGAGTCAGAATGTTTTTTTCTTTACTGAAAAACTCTTCAGAACTCTTTCAGGTAATCCTAGAGTTTCAATAAGCTCTATTGATTTAAGGAATGATTCACACTTGGACTGGAAATGAAGGAGCTTTTAAAGYGCAATCACCAAACCCATACGGTTTATTTCACAACATCTTACTGCTCAACTTTAAAACAAATATAACTCAAATCACAATACAATGATGATTGATGTTTTTCATCAACGCCCAATTCTCATTCCATCATGGCACAAGACTTTAAAGCAGAGTTGTCTGAGCCAAGTAAAATACAAAGTGAGCATCTGAAAATCCAGATCTGTGCTCTTACAAAATGACTTACCAAACCTCATTTATTATTTTCTAACATGTTAGGTCATGTTAGTTGTATATGGGTATACAAGATGAGGCATTTATTTTAATCTTATGCTCAGGTAGCTCATTTCACTAATTTCTGAGTAAGAACCATATCTGCAAAAAGATTTTGGTTTTGTTTTAAACAGGGCTTGAACTGGAATTCTTCTTAGCATTGGTGGGATCAGTTCTTAGTTCTTTTCGATTTCACTGGACTTCTCTAAATACTTGATACTGAGCATTCACAGGGCTACCCACATATGTTGCTGGGTATTTCATGGGCATTTCATGATCGAATCATTACAAATCCACTAAACTTCCCCTTTTGTGTGCAGAATATGTTAGAATATATATTTTACATTTATATATATATATAATATATATGGATAGCCTAACATGTAACAGAGAAAGACGTATCTCTTGCTGTTTCTCTGTACTGTCTGACATGACCTGACATGATTTTAGTTGGAAATTAAGTTCCATAATTCAGAAGCAGGTTGTTTGGGGTTGGGTTTTTTCAGTATTGCACAGTAACAGCAACAAAATGATGGGAGGTTATGGGAACAGGAGGAAGTGGTTTAAACATGCAAATACTTTAAAAACGTAGGTGTTAAAAGACATACTAGTAATCTATGAAAATTGTTACAATATCATAGGTTCTACATTTCTTTTAACCAAGATAAGTATTACCTTATTTTCATACTATATATTATTCATAAACTTTACTTGGAGCACAGTATACATTTTGTCCTCAAGGACTGTAAAATAACTAATATACAGTTTACTTAATAAACACTTCATATTTTGATGAAATGCAGTCACCTCAGGTGGGCATAAAAGCAACTATTTAATAATGTTAAAAAAAAATACATACCAATCAAGAAAAAAATAGAGAATGTTATATTCATTAAAAAAAACCTCTAGTGCATCTTAGCTAAGTGCAAAGTAATAACCAAAAATGGAATTTATCTGACACACTTTGCCTGACACAGCTACCTCAAAAAGATAGCATTTTTTATTTTCATCGGTGGAAAGGATTTTGGTTTTATCCTGCAGCTCAAATTATGGTATCTCCTATACTGTACTTCCTAATTCTGAATTGGTGCTATGATTCAGTGTTACAGCTGTTTGATGGTTTACAGATTTTTGTGGGAAGAAACAAGAGAAGCATTCTAATGGGGGGGGGGGGGTCATTTTAATGCACTTGATCTTTTGCAGCAATGAAAAATCTGAAATAAAATGTTTGCTTTTCAAAGGTGTCTTTCATTTTTCTTTAGGAAAAAAATCTAACAAGCTCCAAAAAGCATTCAATTTTTTACTTAGTTTACCACATAAACCAAATTTGAGTGATTTGGTAGTTATATCCTTTTTTCAAAAAGCAGACTTACTTGCTTCTCATTTTCATTGGAGGAGAAAGGAGAAATGTGGTTTAACACATTTTCATTTTCTAATCAAGCCTTTCTGAAAGAAATAATTTTGCCTCTTGATCCACCAGAAACTTTTATTATAAGACTGAATGAAATCATATATTCAGATAAAATGCCTTCAGGTACATGCTCTGTAATCATTAGAACATGTCATTACAGCATCACACCAGACATATGACACATACCTTACGCATTTAGTTGCCTGTTCTTTTCAGATAACCGTTTAGAGCAAAAAAAGCAAACACACTTTCACACAGAGGTTTACAACAACGTTCTTGACTAACTGCTTGGGTGACATTTTGATTCCAAATCCATTTTGCTTTTGATTTTTATTTGTGTTGTACTTCCTGTATTTCACCTTGGGGAAGAAAAGATTAAAGATAATGCCTGTTACGTTTGGCTTCATATCTTATGAAAACCAATGTGAATACCATATATTTTCCCTTAACAACTTTGACAATTTCTTCAAGGATTCCCAAAGGCCCCTTTATACCAGTCTGGCAGTATAAAGCAGACTTAAAGTGGATGCAAATAGAATATTCATTCCCTTTAAAGAAAATTTGCATTGTTTACACATAGTGTAAACAAGAGCCATGTCCCAAACAGCTTGTTTCCAACAGGACTGATTTTTGTTATTTGTTCAAAACTGAATTCAAACAAAATTGTCTTTAGGAAAGGGAATTTGTTGACCTGAAAGAATCCTATAACTTAAGACTCTAATTTTTATGACTCCAGTTCACTTATACATGCACATTACCAGATGTCTGCTCACACTATAACCCTGTGGAAAATAACTTCATTATGTGCAGGTAACAATCCATCATTAGCCACCAATTAGAAATTCATGAGAGAGTGTGAAAACACTCTACATTCAGTCTGCTTGCTTACAGTGTGTGAGTCCTATCTTAAAACAAACAGTTCAATGTCAGACTGAGTTTTGTGCTGTGCTGCAGTCCCGAATGACAATAGTACCACATGCAGGTCCCCGTTCTTCTGTTGTAAATACTCATTCTCCTCTTTTGACATATCATCACCCTGAAGTATTTCAGTTTGTGGTCCCCAAACTGAAGGTTATGGCATTTACAAGTGGAGCTTCAGACACTAGTAGAAATTCTTTTTTTTTTTTTTTGCTCTTATCTGGTATCATGAGTCTAGTAAATCATATGTTTGCTTGCCTGTCCGTGCCTGGGTTGATATCGACACAGGAGGTGGCACTCCCTAGGTGAAGCTCATAACCGTAACTAAAAGTGATATGATATCTTAAAAAAGTGTGATCTTCTAATTAACAACAAAACAGATAAAGAATAGGAACAACTACATGGTATTAAAGTCCTTGCAGGAAAATTGCTTTCCCTGCAACCAAGAAAATATGCAGTATCTCCTCTTCAGACATAAGTACAGTTCTTCTCAATCTATGGTCAACRAACCACAGGTGCTGATACTGCCTCTCTTTTTGGTCAAAAGTTAAGTAAGTGATGCATTGACTAAAAATGCTGATAATTGTTTGGACTAATCTCTTATGCATGTATCAAGAAGCAAGGTTAATCACTCACCTCTCCTTCCATGTTAAACTGTAACAGGCATCAAGCGTTCCAGAAGAAAGCAGACACCACTTATGCGCCCTGTGTATTCAGATGGGATACAGTTGTCATGGTTTAACCCTGGCCAGCAACTAAACACCACGCAGCCGCTCGCTTACCCCCCACCTCCGGTAGCATGGGGGAGAGAATCGGGAGGGCACAAGTAGGAAAACTCGCGGGTTGAGATGAAAACAGATTAATAATTGAAATAAAACAAAGTAGAACAGTAATAAGATCAGTGATTACAACAACAACAATAGAATATAGAAAGCAGGCGATGCACAAGGCAACTGCTCACCACCCGCCAACTGACTGATGCGTAGCCCGATACACGAGAGCCCATCCTGTGACGCCAGAGCCCGCCTCCCCCYTWAKTTTTATCCTGAGCATGACGTCACATGGTATGGAATACCCCATTGGCCAGCTGGATCAACCGCCCCGGCTGTGCTCCCCCCGCCAGCTTCCCCTGCACCTGGCAGGGCATGGGAGGCTGAAAGGTCCCCGGTGCAAGCACCACCCAGCAACAACCAAAATATCAATGGGCCATCAATGCTCCTATTATACAAAACCCAAAACACAGCACACC
>JAYKAV010003133.1:0-29780 GCA_035582835.1 Phoebastria nigripes | reverse complement strand
ACCACTTGGCTGCCTTTGACTCCAGTTCGTATTGAAGTTCGAGCATGGCCAGCACGGCAGCACTCAATGGCGGCGTGACTTCGTTCAGGCCATGATAGTCTACTGTTAGTCTCCACTCTCCATTAGACTTTCGCACTGGCCATATGGGACTATTAAAGGGTGAGCGAGTCTTGCTGATCACTCCCTGGCTCTCCAGTCGACGAATCAGCTTATGGATGGGAATCAGGGAGTCTTGGTTGGTGCGATATTGCCTCCAGTGCACCATTGTGGTAGCGATTGGCACCCGTTGTTCTTTGACCCTCAGCAACCCTGCAACAGAATGGTCCTTTGAGAGACTGGGCAAGGTGGACAGTTGTTTAATTTCCTCCGTCTCCATGCAGCTGTACCAAAAGCCCACCGGTACCCTTTTGGGTCCTTGAAATACCCTCTCCTGAGGTAGTCTATGCCAAGGATGCACGGCGCCTCTGGGCCAGTCACAATGGGGTGCTTTTGCCACTCCTTCCCAGTTAGGCTCACTTCGGCCTCCAATGCAGTCAGCTCTTGGGATCCCCCTGTCACTCCAGAAATACAAAYGGGTTCTGCCCCTTCATAGCTTGATGGCACCAGCGTACATTGTGCACCGGTGTCCACTAAAGCCTTACACTCCTGTGGGTCTGATGTGCCAGGCCATTGAACCCACACAGTCCAGTAAACCYGGCTGTCCCTTTCCTCCACCTGGCCGGAGGCAGGGCCCCTCTAGTCCTGGTCATTGTATTCGCTACCCACTTCTTCTAAGTACGAATCAGGAGTCCCTTTATTAAGATCAGATGTAGGATCAGCCCTTCTACTCTGTCTGGGGAACTGCTCACTGGAGACTGGAGCAGCAGTTTTCCTGGAAGAACCCCTCTGTGATTGTTTTTCCTTGCAAYTCACGTACCTGTGCCTCTAGGGTCGAGGTAGATGTTCCATCCCACTTCCTCATGTCCTCTCCGTAGTCACCCTGGTAAAACCACAGGGTGCCCCGGGGTGTGTACCCACTACATCCTCTCTCTTGAGCAGAGGGACGCTTACTCTTAACGGCTGAGATACTGGTCCGTACAGTTGGGGAGTAGGGCCTAACTTCTTTGAGTTGCTGGAACTCCCAGGACAGTTTCTCCACAGCCAAGACGCAGGCCTGTAGGGAGGAGGAGAGACTTTCTTCGTATTGCCGGAGTTGGCCAGCCAATGCATCCACCATTTGTTCCTCTCCATCTTTCCAGGCCATTACTGCCAATGAGTTGGCATGCGMYRYTGGTGCGCTMHDTACAAACTTCSRCCACATRGGTCGGGTGCACTTGACTTCATCTGGATCTTTGGGTAACTGCTTGTTGTTCAGGTCACTATAAACCACCTCCAGCATGGCTAATTCCCTCAGGTACTGGATACCTCTCTCCATGGTGGTCCACTTGCCTGGGTGACATAGAACATCTTCCTTGAAGGGATACCTTTCCTTCACGCCTGACAGGAGTCGCCTCCAGAGGCTGAGGGCTTGCGCCCCTTGTCCAATYGCTTTGTCAATGCCCCTTTCCCTAGAAAGGGATCCCAGCTGCTTGGSTTCCCTACCTTCCAATTCCAGGCTACTGTCCCCGTTATCCCAGCATCGGAGCAGCCAGGTGACAATGTGCTCGCCTGGACAACGGCTGAAATCTTTTCACATATCTCGCAGCCCGCTGAGGGATAGGGATCGGGTGGTTACCAACTCATTTACGGGTTCTGCCTCTTCCTCCTCCTGTTCTCGTGATGGCCCTGGGTTTTTATCCCTTACTAAATGAGCTGATTTTTCATGTCTATTTTCTTTTTTGTATAGGGGCGACTGATACCGGCATGGGTTGGTTCTCTGTCACAGGCGTTGGGGTAGCCACCGTGCCTGCAGGGGGCTGGGGTAGCCACCGCGACTGTTGTTTTGTCGTCAGATCCAGAGACCTTTTCTTCCCCTTGAGGGTTCTGAATAGTGTTAAACAGGGCTCGGTAGGCATGGGCCAGGCCCTAGAATTGCCAGGGTGACAGCATACTTTTTCCAAATATTCTACTAATTTTTCAGGATTTTGCACTTGTTYRGGGGTKAAGYTCCAAAACACTRGGGGTGCCCACCATCCTAGGCATTTGCCCATGCTATCCCACACACCCTGCCACTCATAACTATCCAGCCTTGGGGTAGATCTCTGCATGATATTTTTAAATTGCTTATTAACCTTAGACAAAACTGAAACAATATTCCCAAGAAATACCAATAGATGTATCTTAACTACCCAGGGATGTTCAAGGTACTGACAAATTGTTGTAACAAAGGAGAAAACCTCATAAAGGAAGGTGCCATTCTGTATTTCCTCCATAAAAAACGTCTCAGAGGAAGAGGTATAATTGCTAATTGTCTCCATGAGGTAGTACCCGAAGTACAGTAATGGCTTCAGTACAAAACCCAGATACCAAATAATGCCCAATGCCAGCTTTTTAATAACAAATCTCCCTGGCAAAACATCACTGATCACTGCAGAGCACAGCAGGCTGCAGAAACCAACACCAATCTTTAACATGTACAGCAAAAACAAGAGCATGGTGCAGATCAGATAAACTAATATCGAGAACAGATGAATCAATATTGTGACCAACAACTGTTAACAGATATAAATTCCTTAATAAGCTCTAGTTAATCTGTTGTTATCTCAACCTTTCATGCCCCACGTTGGGCACCAAAAAGGACTGTCGTGGTTTAACCCTGGCCAGCAACTAAACACCACGCAGCCGCTCGCTTACCCCCCACCTCCGGTAGCATGGGGGAGAGAATCGGGAGGGCACAAATAGGAAAACTCGTGGGTTGAGATGAAAACAGATTAATAATTGAAATAAAACAAAGTAGAACAGTAATAAGATCAGTGATTACAACAACAACAATAGAATATAGAAAGCAGGCGATGCACAAGGCAACTGCTCACCACCCGCCAACTGACTGATGCGTAGCCCGATACACGAGAGCCCATCCTGTGACGCCAGAGCCCGCCTCCCCCCTTAGTTTTATCCTGAGCATGACGTCACATGKTATGGAATACCCCATTGGCCAGCTGGRTCAACCGCCCCGGCTGTGCTCCCCCCGCCAGCTTCCCCTGCACCTGGCAGGGCATGGGAGGCTGAAAGGTCCCCGGTGCAAGCACCACCCAGCAACAACCAAAATATCAATGGGCCATCAATGCTCCTATTATACAAAACCCAAAACACAGCACACCCCCCCTCCCCAGCTACTGGGAAGAAAGTTAACTCTGTCCCAGCCAGAACCAGGACACAGTTCATCCAGAGCCCACCTCATTCCTAGGCAACAGTTGTGCCTGCTTCCTTTGTAGGATTACTTGTCTTGTACGCACATCACTTCATGTTACTGGCCGCTTGGTTTCAGCTGCCATATGTACTCAGAGTAATGCCCTATTTGCGGAGGACAGGCACCCATCTCCTATCCAAATTTATCGTTATCAAAAATGATATAAATTTCTAAAATTATCCTGCAGTCTAGGATTAGGCAGGTGCTAAATTATGCCAAGAATGTATATGAACGCAAACTGATCTAGCAAATTTTCAGATATGTCCTTCCTTCAGCAGTGTGAATGTTGTGGCCAGGCAGACCCTGATTTGCAACTGGTAGGTGAAGGGAAATTTGAGTGGTGTCATTCATATACACAGATGCCTCCCAGTGTCACAATCACAGGCTGGCCTTGATCTGCTCTTTCTAAGCTGCTTCACTGTCTTCTAGGCACATCTGCACTACGTGATGCTCTGTGGACACTGCACTAGCAGCTGCTTGGACTGCACCTACACAGGGCTCAAATAAAGACCTTTGTGAATGGTATAGGCTGTTAAAATGTGTCTTGTACCTAAGCCACCGTAGTCTAAACCAGGTGCTTCAGCCAATGTCAGACAGGTTATCTGCCTTCTCTAATTTTATATGAACTRGTAAAGCAGGAGAATCTCTTGGTTCTCTTGTAGGTGTAAAGATATGTTCACTTATGATATTTTCAGGGCTAGTTTGAGTGCTAAATTTTCAGCAAACACTGATGTACACCTTGATACTTGTATTGTCACTGCTTGGGCTAACTTTTTAAGAGGGGATTACATTCAAAGATCAATACAGTGAATATGAGTGATAGTAAGATTCTATGATTCTAAGATTACTATGTAGAAATGTGTAAGATAGCCTAAATGCAGTCAGGATGTGTTCAGGATACAGCAGGTAACCCTAAGCAATGCAAATTTCAACACTGGATTGTGAATAGTTGCTGTATAGTATGAGAAGGAACCATAGTCTATCTCCATGCTGCCCACTGCATACCACTGTTTATACAGTACATGATCTGAGGTGAGACATTAGCATATTAACACACTTTATGTTCTAGGGCACATTTACAAAAAACCACAACCTAAGATGGAGAACTTTCAAACTGCTCAGGTGCCAGTCTTGGCCACAATTTCCTAAGATTATTCATTTCATAATTGCACATGATAATCAACACAAAATTAAATATCTATATTGCTTAACTACATGTATATACTGTAGTGGCATAATTAAGATACCCAATTTTACAATTAGAATGTGGCATTACTTAGTAAACAGCTTTTCAAAGCTTTGTTTCACTCACTTTAAATTACTTCCAGAAAACACAAATTCATATGCAAGGTATGGTACACTGTAAGAACATTAAAAATTGTTTAATAATGCATATTCACAAGGGGCCAAAATTAAGACTTAATAGGCATACTTGACTACCTGTGTCTTGATTTTTGAAAACTAAGCAGTACAACTTTAATGTTCTGTTATTATGGTTTATGTCTAGTTGTTTGAAATAGAGCTTTTGGGTTTGGCTTTTCTAGAGAAAAAAAAAAAAAAATCCATATTTTAGAATTGTGTAACCAGTCAGCAAATGTTTGCACATTTCATAAGTGAAGACAATATTATTTTTCATTATATTAAAAATAATTTTTGCAGGAAGTCAATGGACTGACCTGAGAATTGTCACTTCTACTTCTAAGCAGATGTGAATTCATAAGTACACAAACACCTATCTTGTATATTGTTTACTATTGTGTTCAGTGGTTCAGTGGATACTTTCAAAGATGAATGATTTTGCAACAGCCTTTGTCCAATGTGTTTTTTGGTTTTGGAAATCTTGCCATTAACTTCACCAATACTTGTTTTTTATAGCAAGTATCAACAGCAGTCATCTACAATTAAAAGTAGCATTGTGCAACACAAATTTCTTTTGCTTCCAGATGCCAAAAGGGCGTAAAAAGCTGTTCTCATAGGACTCTGCCTCACAGAGAAATATTTGCAACGCTTGTGACATATAGCCCAATTGAAACCAACACTCAGTCTTTGTCATCAATGTCTGTTGTGTACTCATTTTTTCAGTATCTAAGATAATTAATAATTCCAGAAAGATTTATACTGTAGAAAACATTAATTTTTCAATGCCTTCTCTTGGAAGTAGCTGAATGTTTTAAAATTAAAGAAAAGAAATAATGCTTTAGGGAAAAAAAAGGTCTGGAAAGTGTTATCTAAAAATAATAGATGTTTCAAACAAACTGTGAGACTGACACAAGCACAGAACCCAACATATAGATGCCACTAGTGGATAAGCTGTCACTAGAAGATTAATAAGATGCGTCTTTTCTCCTGCCTAGCTCTTTGGACTGATTCCCACTAGATGACTTAGCTGAACTACCACACCTATTTTAGAAAAATACCAAGTATTGATTTAAAAATATTGGTTGAAGAGGCATCCGCTGTGCGCTTGGGGAACTGATTCCAGTAACTAATTGCCCTCATTCTTAACTATTGTGTCTACAGATCTAATTTGATTTTACTTGGATTTAGCTTGCATCCACTAGATTGTACCATAACATTTTGCCTAAGCTCACACAGCGTACAAGTGAATCCAGGCCTAGGTAAGTGTCTAGTAAGAACTGAGTCATATAAGGCCAAGTTGTGACTCCTGAGGGATCTTCCTTCAGTAGAGACTGACATAGAACAACTTCATGTTGCACATACTGTTTTAATCCATACCTTGTATTTATCTTTTGTCATTCAAGGTTTTTCACTGAAATGTGATACTATGTGATACCAAGTGATATATTACAGAAGTTTAATACATTGTAACACTGATTTTGATCAAAATTATAATCTCATTAAAATAAGTGGATTAAGTTATTTTGACAAGATCATATTAAATGAACCTCTTGACACTCTTTTGATTGTTTACTGAGTGTTATTCAGCATTGAGGATATTATTTACCCTGTCAGATGTCTAGCTGCTTATTTAAGAATTAAGAAAACATACCTAGAATAAGATGAGTCTTCCCTTTCTCTTTTTAAATCTATCATTAGACACAGTAATTTTATTGCAATTTCTGAAAATTTTCATGGTTTCTCAGACTTATTAGAAAGTAACACAAGCAGATGATAGGTATGACTTTAAAAGATCTAAGATCCAAATTATCCATAACTTTCTAATTTACAGATAAAAAGCTGTAATAGGACCTGTTTAATAATGTATCTAGGTACACCTGGAAATTTAAAAAAATTAATAATCATCATATGGAAGGAATATATAATCTGTCTTTTTCTCCAAATGCAGAAAAGGAGTATTTCTCAAACACATACTTTTCTGCTTATCAATTGCATAGTAAACAAAACAAAAAAATTCTTCCTCTCCCTTATCAAGTGAATTTAGCCATTATAGTCCAGATGAAAATGATATCTCAGTATACGTCAGCAATAGCCAAGTCTTATTATTCTTCATCTGAAGGCCTATATATTACGTATCTTCCAACTGCTTTCAGTACTAAATGTAACTAGATGAATAACCACTGACGGCAAATTTCAGTCCTGTTTTGTATCCTAAGTTTAATAGATGAACGTAAGTAGTGATTTTTCTGGATTTATCATACAGAATTCAGAAATGCTAGAGATAAAATTGCTGATTAGCTTCTAGCAGTAACTGAAGCTTGCAGAGAAAGGCAGCTCTCCATAGGGCTGACAGACTGTTACCATTTTCCTTCAATAACTGGTACAGAGGGGGAAAAAATGCAAATTCAGAATTGTGCAAGGGAAAAAAAAAAGCAAACCAAGCTATCAGTCTTTTTGTTTGGAGATGTATGAATTCTTCTTCCTTCATGTTCAGACAAGCCCTTGCTAGCTTCAGACTTACTTTAAATTCCTTGGACATTATGTAATAATGGGTTTAGTTCCCACAATTGCTGCACAGTTTTAACTAGGTGATCAGCTCAGCAGAACTGTTAAAATGACAGTACAAAATCTGTTGGATTTGCCC
This sequence comes from Phoebastria nigripes, assembly GCA_035582835.1. Classification (NCBI taxonomy): domain Eukaryota; kingdom Metazoa; phylum Chordata; class Aves; order Procellariiformes; family Diomedeidae; genus Phoebastria; species Phoebastria nigripes. The sequence continues at coordinate 22,449 of JAYKAV010003133.1, read as the reverse complement.
CTAAGTGTCTGGACTTCACAGCTTTCTGTAATTATTATCATCAGATTGTGACATGAAGTCAGTGACAAACCATGACAAACGCTGATAGGCTTATATGTGATCTTAAGCAGTGTTTTAATGGTTTGGGTTTTTTTGAAGAAAGAATTGCCGTTGGTTGGCCTTCAGCCTTCCTCTGTACCCCCAGCTGCTCAATACAGAAGTGTGAAAGGAGTTAAGATACCTTATAAAGATTGTCATGCAGGACATCAGTAAGGTAAGTAGGTTGCTTGGAAGGTCTTGTCCCTCCTACTGGCATCATGCCCAAAATGGAAGAAATGACCTGAAGATGCATGGTAGAACTGTCAGTCACCCACGCTGTGGGTATCTGTGTAGGCATATGCATGCACGGATACAAAAAGTGTCCTGGCATACCAACACACCTGAATTGATCATTTACCTGTTTGCTTTTATGTTGCTGCTTGATTTTCTGTTGATCTTTTGCATACATTATTTGTAATTTTGTTATTATTGTTATACCAGAAATACACAATACTCTGAAAGGAAATTGTAGAAGGGTATATTTCAGAATGAGGGTAAGCAACATTACGCCAACAGCCTATATTTCCTGTTTTTAAGGAGAAGGACAATGGGTATGTTAGAAAAGAATGAGACTTTTATTTACTACCTAATGAATGAGGAATAAACTGCTTGTGAAAAGCAATCACAGTTTAGGCATTCTGGTCATTACAGACTCTTCAGCTCTTTGAGACCAAAGATGGAGTGACTCCATATGGTGTGATTCATTATTCCAGATGATGGGTTCACTTGGTTACCATGCTAGAATACAAAAAAAGTCCCATCCCCCATTCTCTGTAAATGCTGAAGTAGCAGTGAATTATGTTTCAGAGTTTGAGCTGCATCCCTGATCACATTTGAATCATCTCCTGTCAATAAAAAAAGTGATCACTGAAGTAACCAGCCCTTCTCAAGTAGCCTGGCTACAGTCTGCTCATTGCTCTAAAGCAGAGGAGTTTTGAATGCCAACATGATACTATGCTTTGCCTTATGAACAAATATAAAACAGCTAAGTCCTGCCAGCTCATTGCCAGCAGATACGCTGTAGAAATAGATCAGGCCATCAATCCCAGCACTGGCTTGATCACAGGATAGAAAGAGAAGCTTCACTCACTGCAGCGTTTCACTGCAGGGACAGCCATTGAAATTTGTACCACACAAATTCTACTTTCTTCAAAACACTTTGATGTCGGGTTCTCTGTCTTCTGCCTCTGTCTCTTTTGAGCTGCTCATAACTATCCCTTCCTTACTGCAGGAAGTTCCTGTACATCCACTCTTTCTAGCCCTGATTTTTATCCTACTCCAGTCAGGAAGAGCTAGGTTAGTTTGAGCAGGTTATATAGGGACTTTTAGACAGCATGGATCATTTTGACAGAGGATGCGGTAAGCACTGGGAACAGTAAACTGTGGAAAAGCACATGTGGTCCAGCCATAACCAGTGCTGTCTCTGTCGTGTGCCGGCCCATAGTTCCCAAAATGGAATTTAACCCAGGGCTTTTATCAGCAAGGACAGGCTTTTCAACCAGCTTCCTAATTATAAATACACTGAGAAGGCAAAGAAGGGATAAAAGATAGGCATGCAGTCAGACAAATTCCGGTTACAGCAAGGAAACTAGCACCTCACATATAGTCAGGGTGGGTGGGTGGGTAGGTGTGTTAAAAAAAAAAAAAGAAAATAACAACAGAGATTAAAGTAGCAAACAGTTGAGTTACAGATTCATAACTAAAAAAAAGAAGTGATACCCATGACTACAAGATGTCACATTCCATTATGGAAATACTGCTCCACCATTGTATTTACTTTAGTACATAATACAGGCTTTGTGAGCCATCTGAAACCTGGAATGAAATTAGTAAGAACGGTAAATTCTCTTTTATCTTTTTATCCCCTTAACTCATACATACTTATTCAGTTTTTTTTCAAAACAACCCAGTTAGTAGGTGGAACAGCCCACCTTTTTCTTCCAAGGAGAAGGAGGTTTTCCCAAGTGATCCAAGCTCAAGGGTCTCAAGTCATGTACACAGCTAGTGAGAGTTATGTTTTTAGGTTCAAACGAAACAAAGTTCTTCAGGGTTGTTGTTGGGGTTTCTTGGGTTTGGGGTTTTTGGTTTGTTTTTTTTTTTTTCTTTTTGTCATAGGCCTGATAATGCTACAGAAAACAAAACAAAACAAAACACTGTTCTTTTGTTAAAATGATTTCTGCTTCTTGCAGAAAAAAATATCTCTTCTGACAGTTGCACACATTCATCCAAGGGCAGAACATATCCCTCTGGGTAGGTGTATGTTTTCAGTAAGACAAATTTCTTCTGGAGAGAGAAAAAAGAATAAAAGCAGCCAAACTCCTAAGTGACAACTTACTAGTGGGGAAAATTTGGTTAGAGAATATTTGCAATTCAAGATCCCTGGCCTGGCTACTGCTATGTTGGCCTGACCTGAAAAGGAATGAAACCCGTCTCTGAAGCACTGCTTACATTCTTTAAAACAGAGGATTTGGGGAGAAGTACAAGCACATTGAAAAATTCAGGACATGCAGTAAACCGGACATGCAATTACATTGAAGAAGGCATCGTTACTGTGGTAAAATGCTAGAAAAGGACATATTCTCTTCCTGTCCTACCTAGTGGTTTGCACTTATGTTTTTAAGAAATAAAACTGATGTCACAATAATAGGAGATGATCAAACACTATACAGGACGCAACTGGAAAAACAGAAAGTGAGCTCAAACGTAAGTTCCACTAATCCTCTCACTGAGCTGTTCAACTTTTACCTTAGCTGCTAATGGGGAAAACTGGTAACTCTAGGGTTTTTTTGGTTTGGGTTTTTTTTTTTATGTTTAAAGATATAAAAGGGCAAATACATAAAACATAGTCTGGAAATTAGACTATCAGTTCCTCATAGGGGTTGCATTTTCATGCTTCTGCGGAGTGACCTGGCTACTGGCTAGTCCAATGTAATAGCAATACTGATTATTAATAATCAGAATCAAAATACCATGCCGGCTATTCATCCTCTTATCTCAAACATCGACAAAATCTTATTCCTTCATTTCAGGATTGTTTCATCTAAATGCCAGTTATGTTAATTAAGGCAAAGTGTGGTTATTTTCTTGTGCATGGAAGCCTTTGACATAGCTCTGGCTTCCTTAAGTCTCATTCTTGGTTTTCATAATGGAAGAGCAGCACTTTCAGTCCCAAAATTTTCAGTTATAAAACCAGTAGCACCGTACTTAGAGGTAGACTTACGTATGGATTTAGTAACTGAAAAGTGTGGGGTCAGCATACATAATGGGATTTTCAATGCTAAACCCTTTTCCCATCAGCTTGCTCCAGCAAGCGGACACTAAAAATGCAGATAGGGGCATTTTATAGCTAGTGGAAAGAGAGATTTCTGTGGTCTTGCTAATACTCTCCACTGATCGTATCATGAGCTTGGACACCTCACCCAATCTTGTTAGGCTCCTACTTTTAAAAAAGGCCTGAACACACTTCAAGACCATCGTCTGATGTAAATATGCCAGGAAGTCTGGGCCCAAGTTAGTTCTGTAAGTCTCTCTCAGCKGTTGTCTGCATCTTTAGATGGCTGAATACTTCTCAGTCTCGGCATGCTTGTTTGGAAAGTTTGTAAATGTATTTAGAAATGTAGAAAAGTATTACATAAAAATGAATTTGGAAATCATTTGGTATTGGTTAACAGGTCTTTTGTTTTTCTTTTTTTTTTTCTCAGATCTTTTGCCAGCAGACCTTTTCTACTGAAATGTAATAGTGTGAGTGCGTGGGTTCACAGCAAGCACTCCAAGGCACCTGCACCCTTGTACGCACGGACACTCCCACTGCTAACCATCCTGGCATGTCCAGGTATCAAATCAGCCCGTGGCTTCTGTATGTTCCAGCACATTTTCAGGTGTGAGACGCTCGATGAGTTACTGACCTGGATGTTTTATCTTTCAATTCAGCTTTTGTTGTTCTCTTGATGAATTGCTTACTTAGTTTCTAGAAAAAATAAAGTCATCAATATCAATGATAGTGCCAATGAACTGTGGCAAACTAAAGGATACGGCAGATTAACAATCATTACATGTCAGAGGCTTATGATATGATGATGATGATTATTGGCATACATATTTACCTCTACAAAAATAATATTGTAAATAATTAGAATAAAGGACAACTTTAAATTATGTATAGCCTGCTTTATCCTTAGCAGAGAATTAACAATAAAGTTGTAGAGGAAAAAACAAAGTATTTTAATTGTTTATGTTACACAGATGCAAGGCAAAACCTAACTTAAACCTCACTGTGATATTCATAGGGAATATATATTTTAAGTTTCAATATATTTGATGTATAAAATTATAACACTTAGATTCAACCCTGATTAAAACAATGTTCATCCAACTAATGTTTAAAAAAGATCAAGTTAAAGAAAATTCCCTGTTTTTACCATTAAGATTATTTCTTTAATTTGGGAATTAATGCTGTCTGTACCCTACCAGAAAGCTTTTAGAGGTAGACATGTAATACAGTCTTCTTTAAATCTAAAGAAATTAGCCCCATTGATGTGATAAATACATTTTTATTTCTGCTGCTGCTATGAAGAGGGAAGCTGTCTTTTTGCCAACTTCCACTTATTGAGTATACAAAAGATATTATTAAATGATTTAAAACTCTGTTCACATTGTTGTATAGTCACTTTCCAGTCAAATGAAACCGAAGTCTAAAGCATGTGTTAGCTCTCTCTTCTGCACACAGTAATCGGTCTAACCTCCCAACTGAAATTAAATTTAACTTTCTTTTGATGACTCAAGTCTGAAAGGAAATAAGCATACCCATATTTAAAGCTCCCATTTACCTTTTCCTTTGTCTTCTTAACAGAGATAATCTGCAGCTTTGTCCTAGCAATATAGATGCTAATTTTACTATCTGGGAAAATCACAGCCTGTGACTGTATCAGACCACATAGAAAACTCCACTTCTACTTTCCCATTGTTGGCATCTAAGATAAATTTTTGTGAATAATTTTCTTTTTTCTCTCTTTCTCTCTGACTTTTATACAATTCATATTAGTAATGTCTTTCCTTCTTAGCACAGAGTAGAGGAAAATATATGAAGGTTGAAATGACAGTAGGAATCTGGAAAAGCTGCTTTATCTCTACAAAATAAATATATATCAAGTGACTCCTAGTAAACATGCTAAAAGTTTTTATCAATAAATCTGTAACCTGGATCTTACAAACTCAAAAATACACCCTTAGAATTTACTCCAGGATGATACCTTCTTCTGAAATTGCTTAATATTAGTCTCATGTCAGCAATGACCTTGCTGGCACACAGAACTGACGTTGCACTTTCCCTTCTGGCCAAAGTTAAGCCTGGTCATAATTTATAGGCACCTATTGCTCATTTTACCCCAAGCTCCACCTCCTCTTTTTATTACACCTTCAGATCCGTCAGGATAAAGTGCTAATGCAATCCATTTCTAACCCAGTTTGGTCAAAACGATCCAAGTTATGTGGCATTTAATCTGTTGAAACTGATGTCTGTCTGACTGAACTGGGTTAAGGAGCAATTACACAAGCAGTTGTGGCAATGGATCTGGGCTGCAGTTCCTTAACTGGTTAACCGCTGGCTGCTGTAGTCCTGATACATCCCAACCCATCCCCGTTCCTCTGTCATCCCTTCCCCAGGCTCCTGTGGCCCTGACAGAACTTGTTGAAACTCCTAAATCTGCAGAAAACGGCCCAGCACAGGATCAGCCAAAAACCAGAGCTGGTAAAAGGGAGRTGATGAGAAAAACTAACCAAGAACATGAGAGAGAGGAGGTGAGGTTTAAGGAGGAAGCCAGGTTCTGGGAGCAGCAGAGGTTGCTGGGGACACAATCTTCCTCAGCCCGCCTGGAGGCATCCAGGACAGCAGAGGTGACTGACTGCAGAGCACCTGTCCCTGCATTCCCTAATCTTGTTCCTAACACATTAAGGGGCATCTTGGCAATAGTTTCAAGGAGGTCAGAACTGGACTCCAAGTGAGCAAGAAACAGGGCATATTTGGAGAAAGACATGATGAGGTAGTGGACTGTGCCAAAGAGGGATTTAGGTGCATCCAGAGCTTTTAAACCCATTTTTCCAGAGATTTCAGCATGGAGTTCTAGAATAAAAAGAGGAACCTCCTGCCTGAGGTATTTTTAGCTTTGAACTCCCTCCTAAAGTTAGAGCAGGAGCAGATGTTTTCTCTTTTCCCCAGCTGGAGATTCCTGCCCCAGCCCACCTGTGACTGACTCAGTCTGAGGGGCAACTCCCTACCTACCTCACCCCAAGGAAATTCAGCCAGGTTCATGCCAACAATCTGCACTGTCTGAGCTGATCTCCTTTGTCGTGCCTAAAGCAAATTAGGATGTGCATGTGTTAACAGCCTGAAGAAGGGTAGGGATGAGCAGCTGCTATGAACCAGAACTGGAACCCCTGGACACAGCAGAAAGAATCTGTCCTTGATTGCAGGTCCCTAAACCCTTCTCACAAAACACAGTAGGAGGAATGTATTATCCCTCTTGTAATGATTACAAGCCCTCACCTCAGAGTGGGGAGACAGAGTTTTAATACTTTTTCTGCACAGGAGAACTTGCATCCACATGCTCTGGATGCCCAGTTTCCAGATTACTGAGCATTTCAGAGCAGGATACTTTGTCCTTCCTTCTGCAATGAAACCTAAAGCAGGGTACAGAAACCCTTACCATCTAGGGAAACTCTTGTAATCTAAAGCTTGGCATATTCACCCAGGATGGGAAAGATCAAGAGCCCAGGCCCTCTCCACCTCTCCAGTAAGCACTCACTGTTTAACTGAAACATAAGTCTCTTCCTACTGACTATCCCAAAACATGCCCCCAGACAACGGCTGTTTGACACAGCTCTCTGTCAGAACGAACACCTCATCGTCCGCTTGCTGAGATAAGTGCTCAAGCAGAGAAGGAAATTAACTGCAGGATAATGCTGTAACCACAAAAGTAAAAGGGGTATTATACTGTCTGGTCTCACTTTAAATGAAGAGCAGAAATTAAGATTTGATCCGAGTCTGCTGACTGGATTAGGCACTGCCAGCCAGCCACACAGAACGATGTCTAATTTATATACCTCAAATATGTTTGAAACCTAAGCTAAAGATGCTCACGTGATGATGTTTTGGCAACTCCAGGGTATGAACAGTTGCAAACACTTAGACGTGGAAGAAATTTAAGTGATAGAAACTTCAGTACTTATAATAATCAGCCTCTGCAGAGTTAAGTGACAGCCAAGCAGGCACTTGGAGGCTATGTATTTTAGACTTAGCAAACTCAAAAGGCACTCAGATACATGAATCTATTTTGTGTATCAAGGATAAAATCCAAAAAGTAGCCTCTGGCCTAAAGCATGGTTTCACCACCTTAGAGGACGGTGGTTGTACGACAGCTACCTTGTAGCACACGGTTTCAGGGAATGCAGGGGTAAGGAGAGATCTGGGAGACCTCACTGGTGCGGTCCATTCCGCAGGAGCACTGACTGCACAGCTCCTGTCTACCTTGGTCCTTTCCCCCTTCACGGCCAGCACTTGAAGTTGCAGTGATCAACACGAATCCCACCCTTCGGAGCTGGGGTTGTGTGTGAGCAGCTTGTTTACTAAACCTCCAGTCCTGGCTTACTTTCTACTGCCAGGAGTTTGGGGCCTGTTTTCCACTAGCATTCATTAACTTTAAGTTATCATGCAGTGTGCCAAGTTTCCATCAGCCCAGCAAAAACATTCTCAATTCCAAACCTTGTTTTCCCCATGGCAGTGCTCTATGCTGTAGACTTTCTGAGCTGTCTTGGCCAGAGAAATCTGTTTATGCAGTTAAATTTTCCTAAGAAGCTGATGGGAGCATACGCACTTTAATAAGGCAGAAGATTCTAGCAGCCACTGCGGCTAGTGCTTTCTAAAATCAAAACAATGGGGGGGAAAACTCCCAAACTTAAAAACACAGCCACAGAAAAAACAAGCTGTAAACATATATAGCATTTCGGTCAGAGATGCCCAAGGCTTCCGGTCCTATAAATCCAAATCCTAACACTGTGATCCTGAAATTAGTTTGCTTTTCATGAGAATCAGTCAACCAAACCTCTTCAGGTCTTACACAGAGATGAAACAGGAATCAGTGGCAATAAACATAGCAAATAAAAATCTTCCCTGGCTGAAGACTGGAGATTTATTTTGGCAAACTTCAATCCTTCTCAGCGTATTCTGTGACTATGCAGGTATCCAACTCCCACTACAATTAAGTGAGTCCTTAATTCCTGTGCACTGAGGTAAACAGAGGTGAAGTCATCGATTCAGCTGGGTTCTCAGCTTGCCTCGGTCTACAGATTGCAAGGATGTGACTGTGATGACTATCTGCATTACTAATACCTGATTGTGTCATTTGTGAAGGAAAAACTGCTCAGTGGCTGTTCAGTGGGACAAGGTGACTGTTCTAAATAAAGCAGAATTTCGTGGTTGTTTTTACTACACAGAGGAGATCTAGAAATCTGCATCCTGTTTTGAATTACACAGCACACTTAAAGACACATCCGTGTTTCTGCAAAGGGAGCTGGAATCCTTTTATCAAATAGGAAGAGCTAACATTTGAAATGGTCTCAACAAGAAAGTAATGAGAAATGATCAATGTGACAAAGATTTTTAAAAGCCTTCCAAAAGGGATGTAAGGAACGGCAGACTAGGAAATCTTACGTTCATATTAGGAAAACTGATAGAAGCTTGTAATAAAAATATCCCATCATCAATCAAAAACTGATAAACATTTTATAACAGGGAAGAGCAGACACTACTGTTGCACAAGGAAGTCATACCTCACAAATTTACCAGAGGTTTTGAAAGGTGCTCAAGGGCAGGCAGATGTGGGAAATCCAGGTTATGTAGCGAGTGTAGATTTTCAAACAATTTTACAGCATTTGTCTCCAAGAAACTAAGCTGGCATTGTAGCAGGGAAGATCCCCTCAGAACTTCAGATCTGATGAAAGTATAGAAACAAAGAGTAGAAATAACGAGCTGATTTTACAGGGAAAGGAGATCACCAGGCTCTGTGCTGAGGCTTGCGTTGTTCAATATAATAGTAAATGATCTAGAAAAGGGAGATCGTAAGGCAATGACATTTGCTGGTAATTCAAGGTTTTAAAAATGAATATTCATGTTACTTACTGGCTGGGTAATGAACTGTCAGGGGAAATGTAATGCTTATAAATGCAGGATCATAAACAAAACCAGTCCTAACTAGATTATACAGCAGTGGGCTCTAAACTAAATATTACTACTATAGAAAGAGATCTTGGAGTTAGTGAATAAGTCTGTAAAAATCTGCTCAATGCTCAGTACTGGTTACAAAGGTAAATAGAGAAAGTCTTAGAATAGAGAACAAAAGCAAAATCATTATGATGCTATTATTATAACTCTATGATAGGTCATCATTTTGATTATTATTTGCTGTTCTGATGACATTCATGTCAAAAGAATACAGTGGCACAAGAATGGGTACAGAGGCAACAATTATCATCAAAAGTACAGATTCCTTCCATATCAGTAGAGGTTAAGTAGACTAGAACTTGGAAGAGAAAAGACTCAAAGGATTATGCTAGAAGTCACTGGTGATAATCGTAAGTGGCAGAAGATGAACAGAATGCAATTATTCAGAAGTTTATAGACAAAACTAAGGGGCAATAAATGAAGTTATCAGACACTAGTTTGGAAGCAAAAAGAAAGAGGTGTGCATTCCCTATGTGTAACTAATTAAGTCATAGAATTCACTATGAAGAATGGTATAGAAACCAAAATCTGGAATGGTTAAAAAGCAATAGAAAAAAAAAATAGGAAAACAATGCATCCATGGCCTTAAATTACAAACAACTCAGGAAATCTATGGACTGCAGAAGGCTGGAAGAAAAGCCAGAGGAAGTATCACAGCATGATGCCTTTTCCCGAGGCATCCACCGCTCTCCCCAGGGAGAGACAAGGTTCTTCACTCTGACCCACTACTGGTTGTTCTAACATTATGTGCTTACTTGTATCATGTCAAATCTCTGAGCTTCTGTGGGAATCCCCAAAAAAATTATTTCCTCCTGAGAATAAAACCAAACTTTGAAATCACAAGAAGTGCCTCAAGTTTGAACATTTTTTCTTGAACTTCTAATTCAGGCCACATTCAGATAAATTTCTTTCCACTGAAGGCAGCTGGAATACTTCTAGTGATTCCAATGCAGATGTCATAATTCTCCCTTTAGTATTTCTATCACACATATGTCCACAATGCTTTAAATAATACTGAACGTTTTGAAGATGTGAAGCATTGTATAACTGTTTGCAGATAAGGTAACAATAATGAAAACTGTAGCAATATGTCACACAAAAGAGAAGGTGGGAATTGCTTTTAATTGCATACAAAGACTGAAACAGTCTTACAAGAGACTGACCTCTGAATTTGGCGGTCAAATATAGGTGGTCTTTGATAACAGTGTAAGAAGAAAAGACAAACTGAGCTATAGGAAATACTAGCTGTAATAAGGTCTCTTAAACCTTTTAAACACTATTCTCAGAATCTTTTGATGTTCCTCAGATTTCTTGGGCTGGAGGAGCCAGATGGTAGTGCTGAAAGGACAGACATGCCTGGGAAGGCTCTTCTTGGGGCCCTTTACAAGTCAGTGACAAAATTTTCATTGATTGCTGTGAGGCCAAACATTGTTAACTCATTAGGAAGGGATGGGCTTGATGACAATTGATTTAAAGACAGGGAACTGGAATACGCAGGTGCTTATATTTCACTGCTGGTTCTGAGCAACTATTATCATAACATTTTACTACATTGCTTTCTTATTACTAAGTGTGGGCAGAACTACAGTGTGCCTCAAACAGTACGACATTTTCCCACAAAAAACTAGCATCGCTCTTTTTCTTATCTGGGAGCTTTGCCACTGGTTACTGAGCTGATTACTCCACTGAGCACATTCTGTACACTGCTCTTATTAACCAAGGAGTAACATTTAAGCTAGGCAGTTTACTAGAATTATTGCTTCAGTCATACCACCAGATTTATCAGATCTGTAAAGAGGCCACCCCATATGGATTCATTCTCACGAAGTCCGGATAGGCGAGGAGACTACAGTATTTCAATCTTAGCTTTCTGTTAGAAGAATCAGACTTGAAGAGATTATACTAAATAACCTCTATTCTACTTCCTACCCAACCAAGACTTAACAGCAAAGAAAAATCACACAAAATGAAACCCCCTTTCCTATCATTTGAGTGACAACTGCTTACTTTCTGGGGCAGGCTAATACCTTTCACACTGACAGCTGTGGAGAGAAACCTCAACCCAGTCTTGTATCCAAGCCCTATGAGTGAGTCCCCATTGTGGGCTGGACTTTTCCTAGCACCCCATGAGCCCTCCACCACTACACAAGACTTCTTTGTGAACCCTGGAATCTCGTGCCCCAACCACTAAAGCACTGCACACAGCAACATCTGAATCAGCTGAAATCAGTAAGGGTAGTTAGTGTCTGTTCACCAAGGTATTGCTGTAAGGACTTCATGGATGGTGTTGAAGGAGCTGATCCTTTGAGTTCACAGAAGAAACTTTGTGAGGATTTTGGAAAAGATTTGTTATCTTGTAAAGTCATCTATGTCCCATTAAAAAAAAAGATGACTGGCTGAAAATAATAGTTCCTGTGACTTCATTTATATTCTCATGATACAGAAGATTTAGTAACAGTATACTACACTGATCAGTGGTTTTAGATTCAATAGACTTTACTTAGGTCCTTCACATAAGAGAGAATTATCCTATGCAAAATTGTAAAGGCCATGTGAATTGGATGGGAGCTGCTAATATTACTGTATAGTGAATGTAGCCACTACCTTATAACCTCAAAATATTTCTTTACAGAGATACCAATGCTTCAAATGAATGCATCATAAGGAACAAAATGCATTCCAAACTAGGTAGGAAAATACTTTATGATCCCAGAAAAGACACCTAATTCATAAAAAGTCCTTCTTTGTCAAATCTTATTAAACATAAAGCTATTTACAAGGTACTCAATCATACGTATTATACAAAGGCATGGTGATTTAGAAGACACTGAGGAATGTTCAGCTAAGACAATAATTCTCATTTAGCAGAAGTAATGGGGAATTCCGATTAGGATTTTTCAAATATTATTCCTGCAGACAGGCCAGATTGGGAATACTATGTATCATGTAAGCTAGCAGATATCCAAAAGCCATATGAATTGCAGAAGGGCAAACAAAGAAAGAGTGGGGGGGCTTGTATTAGGGGGCTGATAAACAGCTTCTAGCAGTTCTTACTGCAGCTGGTTAAACTGGTTCCTAGCAGTCTTCTCCACCCCTCTGCTGCATGTTAAAATGGCTGTTGCTGTTCAAACCAGGTTCTCACTCCAAACTCTTGCAGCTCTTTGTGTTTATAATCTAGTAGGTCCGATCAAGTTCAGCAGAATTACTCCTGTTCTCTCCTGGGGACCTTGACATAGTGGATTGGCCACCATGCAGCTTTCACGCTGGAGAGTCTCTCTTATTTTAGGACAAAGAGATACAGAGAAAACAAGCCATACGACAGTCAACAGTCTGCACGCATCTTCAGCTTACTGTTAGGTGTGCCAGTAGCTATAAACACAAATTCATGAAACTGTTCTAGTCTGTCTCTTTGCCTGTCCTCTCCATTCCTCTCCAGGCTGGGGTCCTGTCTCCAGCCTGTCTCTTTAAAAAAAGTCTGTGTTTATCTGGATTTGTGAACTAGGGCAACTTTCCCAGAGGGTGGTGCTTTCCCAGACTTGTTTACCTGTCTGGGGAATTTGCATTAATCTCTCTCTCCAGTGAACGGGGAATATAATACGTAGCACAGCATTGGAAAGATAACTCTTCTTTTTTCTTTCCTTTTTTTAGCATTTGCTGTTGTTCTAGCATCTCAGACACCTCAGTATAATTGTTTTTGAAGTTTCCGGGCTTCCAAAGCCCCCCATCTGACACAAGTTATTACTATTTAATATATATAGTATAGAACACTTAAAGGCTGAGGAGAATTGGATGAGAGTTCCTCTCTCACTACCCACTAGCATCTGCTCTTTGGTGAAGAAGCAAGGGATGCAGCCCGTGGACTAAACCCATACAAGTATGAAGACCTAAAGCATAGCAGAAATCTGAAGAAGGAACAATATTAAAAGAGATCATATTATTACAGCTAACATACATTTGTAAATCTTGGGGAAAAAATACAATATTGTTAATTTTTTCCACTGATTCTCTTAGTCAGATCCAGTCTGAACAAGTTCTGTCTAAAATGTGAAAAGGGTGCCCAAACTTTGCCACAGTCCCAGAGAGAAATTTGGTCTGTCCTACTTTCCAGGATTGTCTCATGTATAGCTACATAAATTCATTAGGTGCCTCCCTTCTTAGCTTGAAAACTTCCGAGGTATTTACCTTTAGTCTCCCACATACACTCAGAAGTGGAAAAATGGATGCTTATCTCCTACCTACACCTCTCATTTAATGGGTTTGTTGGATTGGTACTTGAACTCAGTTAAAAGTCCCTGGAGAAGACTGAAATGTTAATTGTGGCCAGGACTACAACCAACCACATCTGATGCTATGGTAGCACTGGGTGCATAATTGTTTAGTTGCTAGAATATTCACCCAGGAAGTGAGAGAACTGAAATTTAGTTCTTAATTAGCCCAAGAGAGTAAACATGCATCTCCAGCACACCAGTAGCTAGGTACCAAACAGGATAACTTGGAGAAGATCACATCCCCTGGGGAAGTTAAGCCACTGGGCAGGCAGGAGTGCCAGATCTAGAAGAAGAGTAGATCAGAAGTGTCCTTGCTGCAGCTCATGTGTCCACACCCTCAGTTTGGAGGGGCAGGGCTGGGCATCTACCCCAACTTTCAGCACTGCTTTTGTTCACTAGGCAGTGACAGGTTAATATAAAACACCTACATGTTTCAAGATACAGCTGCATAATACCAGTTCTGCCCTGACCACGGTTTTAGCATCAGGCACAATCATTTCTCGTCTGTTCTTGGTAATATGGAAGCAAGCAGACAAAATGGCTAAAGGCCTAAGTTATCTCCATTGAATTCAGTGGCAGAGCTCCAATTCCAGTGAGATCAGCAATTAAACTTACATGACGAACTCAGGCCCACAACATAAGTTAATGGCAAAAGTGAGATTAGAATAGAGGAACTGCTGGCAGGATTTACACACAGACAAACCAGTCATACTTCTGAGATATAACTCTGCTTAAGTAAAACTTTTATCAATTAAAATGACACAGAACAACTGGGACCATTACAGCATATTTCTAAAGTTTCTAAAAAAATACTTCCTGAATTTGGTAGAGGCCACAGGCTTCAAACAGGGTAGGATGCTTTCAAAATGCCAAAGGTTCAATTGATCCTGAAACACCAATGTGATCAGAATCCCACTTCTTTTGTTTTGCCTATCATGTCTGGCTGCAGCCATCTCCTCCCACTAATGTAAGGTCTGTTTTACATTTGACCACTTTAGATTTCTCCTCAGACAGGGAGCAGCATAACTTTGATTTTTTTTACTCTGTCACAGGCACCTTCTATGCTATGTAAATGGCAAAATATTAGATGGAATCCTCTTACCTGCTTTTATATTTATATTTTATGTTTAATATAAATATGAACAATCCTACACTCATTATTACCACTGCATTTCACAGAGGGTGTTTTTCAGACCTGGATCCAAGCATATAAAGAACTTAGGCACCTGAAGAAATATCAGGGAAGAACAGGGCACGTAAATCCAAAGCTCTGGGTCCCAGAACCTGCTGCAGCAGCATCCTCTATAGAAGTCAGGCAACTGATATACTTGAGGGGGGACATTCACAAGACCAGCATCCTTGATCACAGGACAGGGGGAAAGTAGGACTATGCTACTCTAGATGAAACTGTTTTGCAGCTGGGTATCTTTGAGGGTCCTTGGAGGTCCAGGGAAGCATAAGTTTAGCTGCAGAGTCATGGCTCCTGTATGGATGCAGGACTCTGTGCAACAAGCACATACCTGCAGTGGACATGAAGCTGCAGCATTGGTGCTGGCACTGACCTGTGAACATCTCAGCCACCAGCACTGTGGCTGGGAAGTGGGGAGGCAGGGGTCGATGCACAAATCCTCATACAGACAGTCTAAATCTTGTTATTCAGTATAAAATAGAGGAGTCAAAACCCAGGATGCTTCTTTTCCATATGAGTGACTAACCACTGGACTCTAAAGACAGGTTTGCATGGCTCACTGACTTGTGAAATTGCATGGTCCAGCTCCAACAGAAGGTTTGGTGAGCACTTTGTGTGCCTTCTTGCTGCTCCCCTCGTCATCCTCTGCCAGTGTGTAGCTAGGGGGGCTCACATTTCCCTGGGAGGTGGCAGATATGCATGTGAATTCTTTCAGGCTGAGAAGCAAAATTAATTAAGTGCTTCCTTTGCAACTGCTATAATCCCCAGGCTGTTATGTAAAAAGGTCCTTGTCCAGTCAATAACTTTCAGAGGAAAAGCGTGAACCCTGCTCCATTACCTAAGGAATGGTTTCAAGTTTCCACCACAGGGGAAAGGGGAGCAAGCGGCAGATCTCAAATAGACAGGAGCACTTTTTGGCAGACATGCATCGAGCACCTCAGAGTATGTCAGCTTAATATATATACCTGACTTGTCTAATGACCCTGAGCAGCTCTCTGCACAGCCTACAGGATTTGGGGTTCCATGTGAAGTATCTGTTTCCCCAGGCCTGTACAGAAAGGACAAGAAATTAACTGAGACTTTTGGATTTCACTCTAAACTTTGGACTCAGAACAGTTAAGTGCTGTGGTGCCTCATTTATGAATAACTACCTACGTTCTTCAGCTGAGCTCTGTCCTCTTCTAGTGGACATCAAACACAGTGTTTGAAACACTGGTATTTTAGAGAATCGAGACAGAGATAAGAATATAATTCACTGCAATTAATGTGATGAAGTTTGCCACATTTTCACTTTGTGAGAGACAGGGGAGGGAGAAGATAAAGCCAGATGACGTGAACTGGCAGTGCCATTTTCCATGTAATGTCCTCCAACACAGAGGCCAGTTCAAGGAAGCAGGATGTGCCACAATGATTCAGTGATCTGTAGGTATAAGTCATGCTTGGACATTGTTTGTGAACAGCATATTTTAAAAGCAGGTGGCCTTAAATAATGCTGAATAAATAGTAGGCTGCTTTTTGAATCAGGAGGCCACAACCCGCAATTTTCTGCTCTTCCAGCTGACTCTTGAGAGCCACTAATCACAACAGAAAAACTGATATGAGAATCATGTTTTCCAAATGACTTTGCACTGTTGACTTGGAATACATTGTCTCAACAACCCTTCTTCCCATTAAACACAGGCTGTTGTTTGATGATACAGTAAATCCAGATTAGGAATTTTAGTACCTTGTTCTAAAAATATCTTGGCCACAGAATAAAAATCCCCTCTAATATAGCCCGAACTCAATCCACTGCAAATTTGTTTTAAAAAAAAAAAAAAATCACAGGGTCCTTTTTGTGCTGTCAGGCTTTATGCAGAATCAGGTATTGTTTGTCACCCCACTCTTAACTTTGTGCCAGATCAGGTAGCATCTTGCAGCACCTGCAGCTGCCAGAAAGCCAGAATAGAAGCAGAAAGTCAACATCATTTGTTTGTTGTGTGCTCTGGGTAATTCAGCATAGATGTGATCATTTGCCCATACCTAATCAGTATCCTATTTGTACTGCTGGGTCACCTGGTAAAGCAGAGACTCTGTAAGAGATACCATGAAAACAAAATCTCATTTGCCCAACAAGGGAATGGAAAGGAAATACAACAGAGTGTAAGCAAAACAGAAATTAATCATAAAACCTACAGGAGCTTAGGGATGCCAGAGACATCTTTATGAATATGTGCACTCAATGAGATTGCACTTCATATACACCTGGTACACACACTCATAGCCACTACCTATAGGCAGAGAAGGTCCAAAGAGTCAGTCTTGCCATGTGTGGATGCCATGACTGCCTGACACAGCATGTCTGGCATGGGACTGACCACATGCTGACTCTGAGGAACTTATCAGAATAGGAGCCCAGGCCTTTGCCCCCAGGAGTTACCACTTGGAGAGCACTGTGTGAAATACCTGCACGATTTGCCCTTCATGTGTGTGTATATGTGTGGAGAGACATGCTATTTCACTAATTCCAACTTGGAAGAACAATATCCTCCTCCTCCCTTAAAAAAGAGGGCATAAATTAAGTGAAAAAAATAAACACATTTTCATATTTATAAACCTTTTAATATTGACTGTGCACTGGTAGAATGAATGTGGTTTTCCCTATTCTACGTAGCTGGGKTTTTTTTTGTAAATGTTTTGGAGTCTTGGTCTATTTGTTCAGAAAATCCCTTTATTTTCTCAGCAGGCTTCTCACAGTGATAGGACAGCATCTCGTCTCCTTCACCTTTTTCCTCCTCTCTCTCTCTACACAAACACGTCCTAGGACCTTTCCTATGATTAGGGAAGCCAATGCGTTACTCCAGTGCTCTGGTGTAGTTTCTAATGTGCACAACTTGGAAAGTACCTTATGCTGGCACGCTACTGGATCTTTTCCCTTCTAGATGAAGCAAATCAAAGTGAGACGAACTTCAATGCCCTGCTGCTGTGGCTTCTGATCACTCCTGTATTCACAGAAAAAAATAAATCCACCAAAAGTTGCTTGTGGGTAAACTGAGCAGGCAATATATATTGAAGGACATTAGTGAAGCCAGTAAAAGTAACCCGCTCAAAGAAAATAGTTAGATTTTTTCCCAATGTGCTGTATTCATTTGAGGTTAGTGGTTAAATACAGAAGATTTATATCAGAATTTCCACTTAATAAARGTATTTGTGTGGATGATCTCTGTTTAGTTACTGTTAGTAGGGATTTTGCAAAATATAATTTTCTAAAAAGCAGCAGGCTATCTTATTGAGACTATTATCAAAAGTTCATGAAATCAAGGGATGTTGATTGTGATACAACATAAATGGTATTCTTGATTTCTTATGTTTTTCTAGGCTGGAAGAGGAATGCATTACTGGAGAAACTGATACATCTGCTGTTCCAAGAGCACAAATTGAGTGTATGACCTGAATATGCTGTACATGTAGAAAATGAGCAACTATATAATCCCATCACATGGTAGATGTGATAACTTACAGGAAATATGAAACTGAAGAAATCTTTATAGTTCTGCTGTAATACATTTATTATGGAGTCATTAGAGGAGCCCAGACTGAACACAGGAGAGAAAGGTGAGGAGTCACGAAGACATCTCTTTTAGATTCATAGGAATTACTCACAGATACTAATGTCTGCAGATGTTCATCCCTGCCTCTCAGGTGGAGTTGCTGCCTCCAAAATCCTCTCTTGCGCTTCCCAGGGGGCCAGGCTGTTAACTTGGGCCCCTGTTTAAAGCATTCCTTTTAAAGCCCCTCAGTGCCCATACTGCCCTCAGTCAGATCCTCTGCTTTGTACCCTTCCCGGGTTCCCGCCTTCTCACAGCTCCCGGCTGTCACCTCTGCTTTCCCTCCTCTCTACAGAAAAAATGCCGAGGCAATTTGTCTGCAACGGCAATTAATTATTTAATAGCAAGTGAAATTATGGATTTGATAAAGGTAACAATGTAAATAAACCAAATATCTTTTGGCAGGACACCACACAAGATTATGAACAATAAACTAGAATGCTGCAAAGTCAACAGGGCACACAGTAAATGAATTAGAAACCAGCAGGTCTTGAAATGCAACTATAAACACGGAGTAATTGTTGAGTAAAGTCCCACAGGGATAATCTTTGACCCTAATTTTAATTTACATTTTAATTAATGAATTAAAGGAGAAAAAAAGAAAAAGAAAAAAAAAAWACAGGTATCACCATAGCTTGCTTTTGGCACAAATGTGAGAGGAGTGGTAAAAAAAAATATGCAATGGCTGGTTTACTGACATTGTTTTATTTTGGTTGCTTAGTTAATCATATGACTTTGGTCATGATCAAAAGTAAAGTCATGTACTTAATCACAGACTAAAGACCGTTCTCCCAGGACTGGGGGAGGGGAACCAAGAGGAGGGGACTTCTACTGGATGTCAGAGTCCCTGGTGGATTAGACTTCCCAAAGTGATGGTGGTACCGAAAAGGATAATGGAGCTCATTGACGTATAAACAAGGGCATAATGGTTTGAAGTGGGAGCATTTCTCTGTGGTATGCTGCAGTTGAATCAGAGCTATCTGACTTGAAGCAGGAATTAATATACAGCAAATCAGTTGCCTTTGTTATGTATGAGGTCAGACGAACAGTCCCTTCTGGTCTTAAAATATATTAATTTATGTATGTGGGGGAAAACTACCCTCACTAAAACTTTATCCATCCTGAGAGGATCAGCGGCACATACAAGGAATAGTAATTACGTTTCTAGTTATTATTTTAACAACCAAATTGCAAACAAATATCAACAATTTTTCAGACAATTCAAGGTTTTCCAAACCATTTCAAAATGTCAACTGTTTAAAACATTGCATTCCCATGTTTTCCCTTCCCCCCTCCCCTTCACCAGTGAATGAATGATGCCTGGGGGTTTCACTTCACTTCTAGCCCTTTTTTTTTCCTTCTCCCCCTTCTCTCTCTGTTATTCTCAGAAATTCCTCAGTTTTGAAAATGTTACAGAGTAGTTCAAGGAAAACTGAAGGTCTCCACTCTGGCAGGCCCCGGCTGTTTTCCCCAAGCACCGCTCCGAGCAGCCCCGTCTCTCACCAGCTGCCAAGACCCACACTGGGTAATGGCAGGCGGGCAGCAGCCAGACACCCACAGCCCCAGCAACACCTCCTCCCTCCCCTCCGCACCCTCTCTGCTGGTGGCCGGGGGGAGCTTAGCTTAGGAGCAACTCCTGCAACCCACCACCACCTGTACTTTTCCCCAAGGAGGAGGGATCTGGAAGTTTTATGGGGTGATTCAAAGTGGCCAGAGCAGTTTGGAAAATCTGGGCATTTGCATTGCTCTCCTTTTCCCTCTCTTCAATGAAGTGTTACATTGCAAATGTAAATTGTCTTGAACAGAAAAAAAAAAAAATTAGGAACCTTGCACATGTCTGTAGAGTGAAATCCAGACTGCCTGACGAAAGGACCAACAATTAATTAAATGATTGTTATAAACCAGGACTTAATCATGTTCTCACAGGTTAGAAAAAAATCACAGTCTTGTCTTTAGACAGTTTGCTGATACTCAGTATGGAAAGTTTTCTTTAGAGTTGTTCCGGGAAAGAGAGTGGGGGGAATGCAGAGCCTACCATTATAGACATTTAAGAGCAGTTTTATCAACAGATGGATTATGAATCTGTGACAGATAAATCACTCCAATCCTTTCAAATTGCTATGCACTTAATAAAGACCAAGCATTTAAAGGGAGAAAAGATATCATAGAAAGAGTTTTTTTAAACTAGTACAATCTGGGTGTCGTGGTTTAACCTGGCAGGCAGCTAAACACCACGCAGCCGTTCGCTCACTTACCCCCAGTAGGATGGGGGAGAGAATTGGAAAAAAGGTAAAACTCGTGGGTTGAGATAAAGACAATTAAATAGGACAGAAAAGGAAGGGAAAATAATAATAATGATAAAGAATATACAAAACAACTGATGCACAATGCAATTGCTCACCACCCGCTGACCGACGGCCAGCCAGTTCCTGAGCAGGAGCCGTGCCCCCCACACCAACTCCCCCCAGTTTTTTGTTCAGCATGACATCATATGGTATGGGATATCCCTTTGGTCAGTTGGGGTCAGCTGTCCCAGCTGTGTCCCCTCCCAGCTTCTTGTGCACCTCCAGCCTCCTGGCTGGCAGGGCAGTATGAGAAGCTGAAAAGTCCTTGACTTAGTGTAAGCACTGCTCAGCAACAACTAAAACATCAGTGTGTTATCAACATTATTCTCATCCTAAATCCAAAACACAGCACTATACCAGCTACAGGGAGAAAATTAACTTCATCCCAGCTGAAACCAGGACAGTATCCACCCCTTATTCTATACCATCTACATCATGCCCAGGTCCCACACTTTCCAATACATTCCAGTTAATCATCACCACCTTTCCTGTCTTTTGGTATATACACACACATATCATTCCCTTAGTCTATGGGCCATCCCTCCAAAATGTCCAATGAGTTCATTCAGTCCATGACTTTGGGCTCCATCTGTCATAGCAGTCCTTCAGGGCAGGAGAGATGGTGTATGGTGTTGGATTGTTGCATCCTGAACCCAGTTCTGGTTCCATCACCGCTGTGCTTGTCCGGTTCTGCCATTCTTGCACTTTGCTTGGTTTCAACAAAATTAATTCTTCATTAATTTGGGTGATTCTTACTGTAATACCGTTGATATGGCCTATAGCAACCATAGAAGTGGTGACATACAGCATTATATAGCAATTAACATCATACAATTCAGTTCATTGGCTATTTTCACCCAGAATCAAATCCCCTTGAGGTACACATCGGACTTACCCATCCCTCCGCATTATCCACCAAGTGCCCCCAGGTCCTTGAGCAAAAGCAATCCCACAAATGGGTTTTCCCTTGCCCGAGGCAGGAGTAACCCAGACTGTCTTCCCCAGCATATTTTAAAGGTGCACTACAGGGTCTTTATCTCCTTCTACAGTACATAAGGGTTTTGATTGGGCAGGGCCAGGTCGGGTGACAGATCCCCTRGTGTTGACTAACCAGGTGGCTTTTGCTAAATGTGCATCCCAATGCTTGAATGTCCCACCACCCATYGCTTTCAGCGTAGTTTTYAGCAGTCCATTGTATCATTTGATTTTCCCGGAGGCTGGTGCATGATAGGGGATGTGATATACCCACTCAATGCCATGCTCTTTGGCCCAGGTGTCTATGAGGGTGTTTTGGAAATGGGTCCCGTTGTCTGACTCAATTCTTTCTGGGGTGCCATGTCGCCATAAGACTTGCTTTTCAAGGCCCAGGATAGTGTTCCGGGTGGTGGCATGGGGCACGGGATATGTTACCAGCCATCCAGTGGTTGCTTCCACCATGATGAGCACATAGTGCTTGCCTTGGCGGGTTTGTCGGAGTGTGATATAATCAATATTATGGCCAGGCCACCCCATATTTGTATTTCAACCATTGTCYTCCATACCAAAAAGGCTTTACTCGCTTGGCTTGCTTGATTGCAGCGCATGTTTCACATTCATGGATAACCTGTGCAATAGTGTCCATGATCAAGTCCACCCCTCAATCGCGAGCCCATCTATATGTTGCGTCTCTTCCTTGATGGCCTGAGGTGTCATGGGCCCACCGAGCTAT
>JAYKAV010003143.1:3092253-3132276 GCA_035582835.1 Phoebastria nigripes | reverse complement strand
CTAGTCAAAAGTTTCATATTCTCAGTATGAGAAGTAGATTTTTTTATTTCAATGAGTCTTCAACCAAAAGGAGACAATGATTCTTTCCAACAGTCACATTATTTAAAAAAAAAAAAAAAAAAGAAAAAAAAGAAAAAAAAAGTGGAGTACTTCTTGCTAAGACAATGTCTTTCATTTCAAAGTTCCTCAAGTTTCCTCTAACATGTTAAATGACATAGTAAAGTAGGATAAGAAGATCCCAACACATAAGGAAATGCTGAATATTGTACATCACATTGCAACTTAAGCACATGTGAATAGGTACTAGAAGATTCCTTATGGGCCCCCCAAATAGTTCCTCAAAACCAAGAGCACACTCACAACACACATCCACTCCAAAATAGCAATGACCAATGGGACACTTATTACTTGTCAGACTGCATGGCTGGTCTTCGTCAAGAAGTTACTTTAACCTGACCCACACAGCTTGAATTTGGTTCCCATTCCCACCAGTACTACAATTTTTATGATCCTACTGCTGCCATGTGTGCTTACGGTCTGATGTGCCCTTTCTGTGTGTTGGTTGCAAAAGCCTACAGTCTGGACAGCTCTTACTCTGCTCAGGGAAACAGGACATCGTGCCTTTGAGTATCAGCGCTCTGACCCCATGACACAGCAGCAAGCTGCTCACTAGTCTACGAAGTACTTCATCATCTCTTTTCACTAAAGAAAATCCCCCCATCTCAAGTCAGAGAGCCTCAGAGGTCCTGAGGAGCCTGTATTTACCAAGTCTGAAAGTCATAGATATTTTCTTAAAAGAGCAGAACAGCTAAGGAGAGTAAGCTCAAGTCTCCCTCCAGCCCCCTATGACAGCTGGGAGTCTGAAGTAATTGCTAAACATGATGAAATGCCTTTAGACATACAAAAACAAAAGAAAAAAAAATCAGCATCCCTGCAGCATGATAACAGTAGGGAAAATAAACTTGTTTATACTTATACCTTTCTTCTGTGTGTTACGCAGTTTATTTGTTCTTGGGACACATTGGTTGTTATGCCTGGATGCATCAGTCATTAACTGCAATCACTGAACTCAAGAGATTATGAAAATAATCCTGGAAAAGAGCTTATGAAGCCAGCTAGTCCATTCCCCAGCTTCAGGGCAGGACCAGCTAAAATTTCTCATTTCTGATATATTCTAACCTATTCTTAAAAAAACTCCAGTTATGTAGAGTCCATGACCTTCCTGTCAATCACATATGACAGTCTGTTCTCCATCACACTACTACCAGTAGGACTTTGACAGCCTAATTAAAAGCAGAACTGGCTTTCTGTTGAAAACAGAGTGAGATTTGCAGCCTATGATATGCGATTCAAGGAAACATAAAAGGCATTCTAGAAGAAGAGCAACATGCTATGGTAGAAAGCATCTATTCAATTTGTTTGTTTTAAGTCACAGAACTGTTCCTTTTAAAGACTGTCACTGGGCAGCAAAAAAAGTTGCTCTTTGCCCAGTCCTGGCTGATGCTGTGGAGCCTCCAGAAGGAACTGAGATTACGCATCGGTTTTGGCAGCATCTGGGCAAGCACTAGAGGGAAAAGGTTTTAAAGACCAGAGCAGTATAGGCTGGGAAAGAGACTGAAATCCAGCCAGCAGCACAAGTAGAGCCTGGRAAACAGAAAAGCACGCACAGAATCAGGTGTCTGAAGGGACAGAGAGATTTATAGGGAGCCGAAAGGGACTCTGTGGGGTTTGTCAGCAAAAAGGGCTCGGAACAAATGCAGAACCCCCCACTGTGTTAGGACATAGGGAAGACAGCATTACAACTCCTGCTTTATTCTGTTTTACCTGCCATTAAACTTTTTTTTTTTTAACTTTAAAATGTTAATGGTTCTCGTTTATATGCAAATAAACACTGACTTTTAAGTCTAAAAACCTCTTTTCAGTTTGCTCTCATTAAGGAAAAGATCTAGGTAAGTCTACCTCGAAGGCTCAGGATCTCATCACACATGCAGAAATACAGACCTAGAGCATATCCTGGTGTGCCAGCACTGTACCCAGCACACGAGCTAGCACAGTTACTAGAAGGAATTATCACAGTACAGCAGAACACAGTAGGTGAGAAAAGCTGTTTTTTCTGCAGCAGCCTGTAATTCATGAGGCTGCACTTCCACTTGAGAAGCAGAGATTTCTCAGGTCCCTCCGCAGAGCCTTTCTACTCGGATCCTAAGTGTATTGCACTTCGCTTTCCAAAGGCTGGATCAAAACTTGCTGCATTTTCCTATTTTTCTCAAAATGGATTGCAGCCCAGGGTTCAAGAGCCAGAATGAAACTCAAAAAAAAATACTGCAGATCGTTACATATGATAACATCTTGCAGTCCAGTTTTTATATGTATCATATGCAGAGCTTTTCTGAAGCTTACATATTAGATTCTGAATACTGCTGTGTAATGCTAACCAGACCACCAAAGGTCACCTAATCCCCAGCCACCACCTGCCCTGATCTCTAAGCAGGCTGCTAGAGGAATGGCAAAACAGCAGATTAAAGGATTTGTAGATCATGACAAAGTAACTAACAAACAACACTTTAGCCATACCAGGTAATTCCAGAGCAGACAGCTGTTTTGGATGGTGTGGCAAGAAGTTACCAAGACCACATTTATGCAAAGCTAGTTTAAACCTTCACAGGCAGAGAAGAGAGAGCGATGCAGATCATAAAGCCACAAAGGGATCTGCATCCATATTCTGGTTGCTACTGTGCACGGAAATCTGTAATGTGACATCTTCATTACCATTACTGCTTTGCAAGCTAAATTAAAATCATCATAGATAGATTAATGTACCTGTCTTTTGCTTTGTAGGCATGCCTTAATATGACGTTACTGGGTATAGCTTTACTGTCACATTTTCATTTCAAGTGGGAGAGAAATCTCATCTCTTACTAAGATACATAAGAGTTTAGACATGAAGTCAGACCCATAAATATATTGTGAGCATCTGCACATCTTGCTAGATGTGGAGCTTTAATTTTTTAACATTTCCAAAGAGTGTAATACAATTCCAGTATAGAGAGACTTCTTTCATTTCATCAAGCGTTAGACAGAGGCATAGGTGTTTCGGATCACAAGTCCTTTGTTTTCAGTCTCATCAAACACTGCATGCAACCTACTCTGCAACAAAGCTCTGTTCTGAAGTACCTGTAAGACACAGGTCTCTAGGTGCACCGAAGTAAGAAGTCCTACACTGACAGGATATTACAGAAACATAAAACCACACTCCCAAAACATGTAATTCAGTACAGAATGATTGCTTCTATGTCCTTTTTTAGAAAAACTATTTTATAAAACATTAATTTAGAACACTTTAGAGTACTTCCTTATGATACTGATTAAAGTGCATGTAATTAGCCCTTCAATTTCCAATTCCAATACCTAGGCTATTAAAAGCCATCTTTGTGAATTCATATTTGAGTTTTCTCAGGTTTATTCCGTTTGTCTTTAACTTCAGCAAATTCTTAGTAAACAACTCGACAGCCAAATCCTTTCTTCTAGGCCAGCAATTCATACACTATGCAGAGAGAAATTATGCTACTTAAATCTTGTTGCAAACAGAAAAGTTAGGAACTGTTTGGTTTTTTTTTTTCATGTAAGCCAGTACAGAATGGAAACGCTGCTTTTCACCAAAGCAGTTTTGCTACATTATGCATCACAGCAGATAATTAGAGCCACAGGGTAAGGCAAAAATGTTGTTTACTATGCAAAACGTCTGCAGCTTAAATCACACCCAGGGGATGAGTGATTTGCACAATCATTAGGATTTTGAATGTTGCTCTGACAGATGTTTTGGGGAAAATAGTTCGAAAAATCCTGGAAAGATGTTTAAGCAGTAAAGTCGATGCCTATTTTTTCCATCTTATGATTGTTTCTTGAAGGCGTAAGAATTTATATACATGAGCCTGAAGTTTGGCCTCTAATTCCATTCTTCAATGCCAGTGCCTGTAAAGAGTAATGAACACTCAAAATATTCCAATGTTCAGACTTTCCCCTAAGCTGATATCTCAAGAGCCCAAGACTCATCCTATTTTGGTAAGTTTTATCCTTGGAGTATTTTCAATCAAGCAATCTCATAAGTAACCCTGTGACTTTGTTCTCCACCATGTTTTCCACCATGTTCTCCACCATGCTGGTCTCACTGGGAAAGGGATCTCAGCCAGGATATGATCGCCCAAAATGTGTATAGTGATGGCAGTTCTTCACAATACATTATTTCATCGCTACTAGTCTGCACTGCTTTCTCTAAGGTAAACAGTATTTGAGAATTGCTATACTAGACCTCTGTAGTACAATACAATTTCTAGTACAAATAACTTCTTAATTTTGACTGCTATCATTCAAACCTTTACTTGTTCTTAATACCTTCAAATACCCCATTTCTCTACAACAGTTACTTTCCCCCACTCCCTCAATCCCTGCAAGGTTAAATAGAGACCATGCAGGCTAACACTGTAATAGCACTACAGCCAGGGTCCCCAAGGGCAGATAGGGACTAAAAAGGCCATTTTGCCAGACCCCAGGTATTTACATGTAGGGAAGCTCAGTCTCCTGAAGCCCACCTCATTGAACACAGCGCGCTGGCAGCATTTATCCTTTCATAAACCAACAGTTCCCACCTATGGATATCTGTCTGTTTCCAATATCCTGCTCTCCTTTAGAGACGTCGTTTTACTCCACATATTACTGGAGGTAATTGAAATGTGTAAGTCATTTATTGAATTACAGAACAAGTTCAGGAGTGCTCCGACGCAAACTCCAGGGGCTAATTTTAAACAGCAAAGCCGTTCTCCTTTCCTTCTGTAGTGCTGGCAAACCAGTTGCCTTTGAATATTTGATCACAGCTTTCTAAAGGCTCAGGAAATATCCTCACTTTAACAAACAAACAAAAAACAAACTCAGCACATACACACAAATAATCCAGCTACTAAATAATTTATTGCAGTCTTATTTTAAGCCATATGAAAAACGGAGACCTGCCACAGATCTGAGAGTCTCTTCTTTTCTTATTAGAAAGGTACAGGATACAGCAAGCATCTAAAATAGCAAGAGGATGTTGAAGCCACAGTACTTTTACACCAGCTGGGATKACATTTTCAGTAAGCTAGCAAGTGTAACAGAACATGCTCTCCAGAAAATTGCTTTACTTCAATAAACAAGTTCCACATCATCTTTCCTTAAAATTATGCACCAGAATATAAATGCCAGGGAAAACAAAAAAAAACATATATAAGGTTTTGCTGATTAAAAACCAAAGAAACACATACAATCAGAAATGTGGGACTTAAGTCAATGTTATTTTTGTGCAAAACTGAAACAGCTTCTACATAAAGCCTGTGCAAGGGAGAGGAGCACAAGGGGAAGTCTGCACTTTTCACAGCAGATCCAAGGAAAGAGATAACTGGTCAGGCTGCTCATTGATCTATAAAACGTTGGGAGTTTGCGTGACATCCTTTCAGATCAATAGCACGAAATCCTGCAGATTCCCAAGACCTCTTCTGTCCTCATCCTTTTATGCCTGTTTTACGCCAGCCAGCAAATTCCAAAATAAATTGCCTGCAGTGTCTACCTTTCTCCACTCTGCTTGGGCTTTGTAGAATCCTGTTCCCGTTCTTTCGTCCTTTAACCATTTCCACTTTTTCTAACCACTTTCTCTTCCCACCTTTTTCAATTGCTGCTCTTTCCTTTCCTCTCCAGCAGAATTTCCTCCCCCTTTCCTAAGGGAAACACACTACACCCAGAGGGGTGACAAGAGGAAGGTTCCAGCTCCCTTCTGCCACTGGCCTGGGAGCACTTCAGTATCTCCTCCCCTACCTCAGTCTCGGCGTAAAGCTCTTCCTCTCACTACTCTTCACACAGTGGAGAAAGGGTCGGGACATCAAGCTCACAAGCTGGGTCGCCACACAACTGCCAGGCTCTATCAGTCCCTGCTCCCACTCGCTTCTGACTGCTGAAGCTGGGCCCCTGGATCCAGCTGTGTCATAGTCCCACATTACATCAAGGCGAAAGCTTGTTCTTCTGCACTGGCTTCCTAGGAAAGAGATCCAGGAAGAGAGGTGAAAAAGTAGATACAATCACTTCTTTAATCTGAATGGCAGGACTGTAAGACACACTGCCATGGGCACTGACTGGTCAGTCTACTCAGTTTCTAGCTGTTTCGTTCAGATCAGCTTTGATACAGAAGCATCTGGTGGATTTTCTAAGTTTTACTTTATCCGTGTAAATAACAAAGTGTTCAAGAACACAAGATACCTTAAATTTCTGCTTACCTTTGGTTGGTTAGATATGGGAGGAGCACTGCAGACACCAGTGGGGCGCACATCGTGCCTTTACACCCTGTCCTGGGCCCACCGTCAGCGAGGCTGGTCCTGCTGGGAGCTGCCTGACCGCTCTGACACCTGCTGCAGAGGGCAGTGCTGCTCGGCTCCTGGCACCTTCCAAGAGCACAAGATTGGGATGCCCAAAATATTGTTATGTGCCAAAGGGAACATATATGAAGCTAAGAATGTGTTGATAGTCCAAATATCATTTGACAGCCTAATAGTCAAAATTATCTAATTAATACAGAATAGCCTCATGAATAATATAATATGAATTGTTATGCAAAAAAAAGCCTTCAGAGTGTCAACCATAATGTTATGCTTAACGCACCCCAGGAGTTTCAAAGGGTTGGGAGAGGAGGAGCCCTGTTTCTGTGCAGGTAAAGGCATGAGCAGAGCGTGGGAGGCCAGCTTGTGTGGCGTTGCTGCCAGCTACAATCACAGCCTGGCTAGCTTAAGGGGCAGCAACAGGAGAGGAAGATGGCCCCAAACCACGGTCTTCTGCCTTACACCATAATGGCTTTAGGTATGGGTGCAATACACGATGGGCTTGACACAAACAAGGCAGAACAGCAGGGCAAAGGCTACAGAAACCATCAAGGAAAACTGCAAGACTCATGTGAAGATGATGTGTCCTAGGGTTTCCACTGAGGCTGTGCATTGTGGACATGCCTAAACTCATAACAGGGACAATTTGTGAGCACTGCTTAACAGAAGACAGATGTAATCATTGATTTTGGAGTAAAAGAGATTTAAAAGCAGAGATTAACACAAATAGGCACAAGCTGCAGCAAGGAAAATTCTGACTAGCCATAAGAAAAAAATATTTACAGCAATAGCAGTTAAGCACTGGAACAGACTGGTCAGCAAAGCTGTAGGATATTCTTGGAGATATTCAAAACTCAGCTGGACAAGTCCCTGAACAACCTGACCTAACTTTAAAGCTAGTCCTGGGTTGGACTATATGACCTCCAAAGCTCCCTTTCAATGTAAATTTAACACGAGATCAAAGACCAGGTAAATATTGTAAGCTTGTGTGCCTACAAATCTTTGTAGATGTATACCCAAAAGTAATTTTATTATTAGCCCTGTGGAAATGAGGCATAAACCATGCAATGCCATGTCATTTGTTTGTCTATTGTTCCTTGCCACCTTCTCTCAAACCTGCAATAACTTTTGAAACAACTGAGCCAACATCAGATAGATTTGATAGATAGAGGTCTCAAAGCTAATCATCCCTCTAAATGTTGGAAGCAAACAGAGCACATGATGCCCCTTGCCCAGCTTAGCAGATGGAAGACAGCAGAGGCACCATGAGAGCATGAAGGAGAACATAAGATATTGTGGAGATAGTGGTGCAGCTATCAGGAATATGAAGAGCTAGAGTTTGTTCTAGGGACAACAGTACAAGTTACAGGAAACTTGACTTCAGTCTACTGTTTATGGAATACCTTGTTATTTGTGTCTATTTTGTCTTATCAGATGAGTAGCAGGTGATTCAGAAGACAGTGCAAGAAACCTGCAATAGAGGGATGAAAAAGAATCTTCCCTCCATGTAGGAGACATTGAAATTCAGCTGATTCCCACAGAGGGAACTGGGCAGGTGAGAAAGCAAGAGTATATTAGATCTTTAAGAATTAAGCCATGTACCTACAGATAGGATGGACACTGAAGGGGAAGGCTGGAAACTCCGCAGAGCAGAGTTTTGTTGAGATCCAGTTGAAGAGAGAAAATGAAACAAGCAATGAATCCACAACCGCTGCATGAAGACTTACAGCAGTGAATAAATGGGCAAAGCAAGAGATTCTGTTTGAAATGGGAAGGTAATATGCCATCTCCTCTCCACTGTGCAGATGGCAGCTGCAGCCACTGTGAACACCAGGGGCAGCTGACTGCATGCCAAACCTTGCTGTGCCCTGAAATGCCATGGTGTATGTGGGGCGGTACAGCTGGGGCTCTGCCATTAAACATTTTACATTCCTGTCTCCCTGCCTAAGGGCTTCATCCTGAATGAAAAAGAGGCATAAAAGGATTTGCAGAGCAGGCTGGCTGCAATACTGAGGCAAGATGTAAGACAAAGAGGGTAAGGACGTACCTGAGAGGTGTCAAAGGAGTCCAAGAAAAAAAAAATTGGGCAGGAGAACGTGGATTTAGTCCATGCATATGTGCTGCTTTGTCTCCTCACATGTCAACTTCCCTTACGTATTCCTATGTCTTGATAAATGCCTAATATTTTATAAAACAGAAAAAAACTTCAGAAAGAGTCTTGCTCAGTAGAATAAGAAAAACCAATAGCACTGCAATATACATATGATCTTTCAGCAGGACAGGTCCCTTGTTATTATCAGGAGGGTTACATCAGCACAAACTGTATGCTAGGCTAGTATGCAGCTTTTGCTGATTTTTTCTGTGGTCCATATTGCAGACAGAAATGGTATTTTAAACAAGACATCTAAGAGAAAATCTTCAAGGTTCCTGCTCCTTCATGAGAAACTAATTCATTGAATAGGGGTCCACAATCCAAATCACTGAAAAGGTAATTGAAAAGCAGATCAGAAGCAGATCATATTAGAGATGCAAGGAACACAGACAAGAGACATTTACCGTGCCTTTCCTTTTAAAGCTCCAGAAATCTAAAGTGCTTCTGATGTTGTGTCCGACAAACAATATTTTACAGAATATACTGGCAAAATGCAAAAGCTCTAGAAAGCTATTGGCCCCAGTTTACCGCAGGAAGCCATTTTCCACTTCTACATACAGCTTTCCACAGTAAACAAGAAAATTTCATATAAATCAAATAGTGAGATCCATTTCACTGCTGTTGAGAAGAGAGATGCTTTTGGGTTCAGACTTTACAAACATAAATACATCTGTACAAAGCAGAAACCGAATAAAGGTTTTCCCTCTGCTGCACAAAATTTTAACTACTTCAAGGTCATACAAATGTGAAATCTTCTTTAAAACAGGGATTCGTCTGGTTTTCAACAAAACAATGACTCGAGACCCCACTTGGAAGAGAGGGTTTCAAGTTACGCATTTCAATCTTTTCTCCAAAAGGCATCAAGGCTCCAGCCCAAATTCAGGGGCCAAAGACTCTTAATGCTGCAAGATTTCAGATACACCCCTCTCTTTGGGATTCCCTACCACCAGTTAGCCAGCTCCCGTCCAGCATGCTGTCAGCTGAGGATCACACACTGACCTTCCCCACATGTAGACGCATAGGAGTCTTGCAGATTTGAATACCATCCTCATCACTTGGGTTTCTTTGTGAACTTAGCTCAAACTCATCAGATCCATTAAGTGAAYCAATAGATTTCACTGTTTAACACAGGAACTCATCCTTCATGTGTAGCAAAGGCACAGCTACTGACCTCTCTGTCAAATAAGACTTCAGATTTACCCATTGATCTGTTGTTGCGGTGACTACTCAACACAGCATAATGCCATTGAGGTACCCTGCAGGGAGCAGAGCTCTTAAGTGCCAATTAGCTCCAAGATTCAAATCAGCCTGCGTTCAGTAGCAAGACATGACTCAAGCAATTTTACATGGCATTTTCTCATAGCTTTTCTGTTTAATTATTCCACTTTCAGCCTTTCGGATTCTTAAGTTGTAGTCTCATGAATCAGCTGGCATTCAATAACTCTGCTAAAGATCATAAAGTCATTTCACATTTATGCCATTACTGCAACCAAGTTTTTACTGTGCAAAATCATTGCTTCAAGCCTTCTCTTACAGAGATCATGAGCTCACTCTTCAATAAACGAGAACAATTAATTAACTCTGCATAAGCTTACCATAAAATCAGGCCAAGAAATCTAAGAATCGTCTGTTCAGATATATCCAAACTAACAAACTAATTTGCTCTGGTCTACTGAGCAACTAATTCACCAGTTAAATTCTGGTTCAGACTAATTTGAGCCAGCAACAAATCTCTCTCAGCCTTTTGTTTTTATTTCCATGAGACTTCCATTTGCCTCACCTAAATTCTGGAAAGAGAAAAACAACACCCCCAACACCCTCAAAAAAAGCCTTTTTTGAAGGAATATAAATTAAGACAGACTAAAAAATTGCAAGAAAAAATGATCTTTTCCCAAAGGTATACAGAAGAAATTAAATAGCCCAAGGGCACCGTGTTCTGTCTTTTTTTTCTTTTTTTTTTTTTTTTTTTTTTTACATTGTGAAGGAAAACTTCAGTCCTTCATTTCCAAGGGCTTTCTTAATATATACTGTATTAATTCATGTAAATTTAATCATAAAATCTAATTTAAAAATCTAATTTAATCTTGCTTATTATGCATTGTACCAGTATGTTAGCATTTCATTTTCCGAGTGTTTGTTTCAGCTGTTTTTATATAACAGTCTAGGAAAACCAATACCTCCTAACATTTTTCTAACACTTTTCATTCAAAACAATATCACATTTCCTTAATCTCCACTGAAGTCTCCCTTGCACTTTTCTCTGTACTTATTTATTGAGCTGAGTTTCACAGAACAGGCTAAATATCTGTCACCCATTAAATTATTTCTTTTTCAAAGTTCCAGAAGGTTGTAAGCCAAAGAATGTGAGTCTCTTGTAGTACCACCATACAGCCTCATGTATTTCACTGGAACTCGTAGAGACTATTAGAGTGGAAAACACATTACAATCATCAAAACAAAAAAGACAATTTTGATTCATTATTTAACCACATTTTTTCAGACCATTATGTAAATGCATGCATTAATTTTTTTCTACCCTCTGCCCAGAAAACTTTTCACCTCTCCTCTCAAAATAAAGCAGCTGTCTTGTTCAATGCTGACATTGGAAGTACATTTTGAGAGTGAGACTGCCATAAAGTCTCTCCTTGATACGTGACTGCCAACCCAATACAAAAGTTAATGTGTTCCAGGTCTCCTCTTTTCTTTCACTGTTTTCATGATTTCCCATCTCTTCTCTTGTTTCCTTCTCTCTTTCTTCTCTGCAGGTCCTGGAAATAGTCATATATTTGAAGAAGAACATTGTGTTACAGCTTAAAATCTCTTTAAAATATAAATTGTGACTGCATTTTGGAAGTCATAGAAAAGAAATTGAATTCAACCATCAACCAGGAAAGGCCTTACTGATTATCTGCATTTATCTTGTCAAGAAAAGCCACCTTTGTATTTCTTGTGATTATTTAAATGTGAATTAGCCTGAGGGACCCAAACATAGTGAAGTCATGAGGAACTGCAGCTGCTGCAGGCTAAATTTCTGCTCTCAGCTACTGTGAGGAAGTTGCTGTTGTAGACATAGCCACAGATCCTTACAGGTTTTAAAAGTCATCATCATATTTGAGCTCATTCTGTCTGGCTGTTCAGTGCTCTGATGTCAATAAGTACACGAGGCAGAAAGTACTGTCCCTGAACTCGCAGTAAATGAAGTACAATACAGGGTGCAATTTTGGGCAGAGAGGAAGGTCCCAAGTATCGCTACAGCCCAGAAAACTGCCACAGAGAAGAGATGGCTCCAGGGTGGGAAGGACAAGGCTGGCAGATTCACTACAGTGAAAAAGCCTGCAACCCTGAAGGAGGGAGCCAAGAGACAGCCCCATAGCAGGCCTGACTAAGGGCCTCGGTGGGGCTGGCAGCCTGACCAGGGGTGCCACAGAGCCCCAAGGCAGGAGACACCCCAGCCCTGCTCCTCCAGCCCAGAGGAAGCAGAAGAAAAGCAGCAGAGAGTTTTAATTTTGTAACAAAATTGATACCCAAATGGTAACAGTATCTAATGAAAGAGTAATTCTAAGACGGCTTGCAAAAAGATTTTACTGAAATGGCCTATTCAAGCATGTTAGAAGTCACACGCTTATCCCACGTGATCCAAGTTCTCAGTAATCTTCATGTCATTAAAAGGTTGTATCATCTTGTTAGATGTGATCTATCGCAGTCCACACCTGAAAATGTACCTGTGTAATACACAGTATCTGTCTAACGCATATGGTACTCTGTTAAGGTCTGATTTCTAGCTATCAAGATGCTATTGAAATCTCCTGTAAGATATTCTGGCAAGTTCTGAAGCCTGAATAACTTAAGGTGCATGATTTCTTGTTGGAGCRCCTCTACCTGTCTTCATAAC
Source organism: Phoebastria nigripes (assembly GCA_035582835.1). Taxonomy (NCBI): domain Eukaryota; kingdom Metazoa; phylum Chordata; class Aves; order Procellariiformes; family Diomedeidae; genus Phoebastria; species Phoebastria nigripes. The sequence goes on along the minus strand of JAYKAV010003143.1, from coordinate 3,119,837 downwards.
TCACCATCAATATCAAAAACAAGGAGAACTTTTATCCTCTGTGTGGGCAGTGATACCGACTCCAGTGGTGCAGATCCCTGTCAGAGAGCGATAAAGAAAGCTCTTCTCTGCCTCTGTGCTATTTTTCCACATTTAGCACAGAGCAACTTCTACCAATCAGTAATTTTCTAAGGAAACTCTGTCCTTATGCTAGTGCCCTATTTTCAAGGTCCCCTTCTGCTGGGAAAAACATGACAAAAGATAAGCATTTACAGAATTTGCTGTTGGGGTATTTTTGAGTTTATTCAACACTTAGCTAAGATCTCTCTCCAGTTGTACACAGCAGAGATCCATAAAGTAGAATATCTATTTAGCTTTATCAAGTTCTATTAAGTATATTACATAGAAGGAACTAAACTACATACCATAATAAAGGCAGATGAACCGATGCCAAAAGCGAGTCAACAGCTGAATAAGACTTCATGCAGAAAAAGTATCAGTTCAGTATATTCTCCAGCTTAGTAGTTTTTCCTCATCTGTGCATAACAATATTGCCATTAAAGTGATGGATAAGATGACAAAACTTTACATCTTCCATACTTCCAATCAGAGTTCCCACATGCCATATGACCATTAACAATTCACATACAATATTGCCACCCCATGAGTCATCAATTAACATTTCTGTAGCGTTCTGAGCAATTTGTTGGTTTAATAATCGCGATGCCAGAAAGGGGGAAACTGTCACTGACTTGCTGTGTTAAACTTGGACAAGATACTGAAGCTTTTGCTTCCAATTTTGCGACCACAAAAATGACAAAATTCAATTTTCATTTGTGAAAGGCTGTCTCATAGGTTACGCAGATGGATAAAGGAACATGTAAACGTCTTTGTTGCAAATTCCGTTTGGGTTTTGGTGGGAGAGCTGACTGAGCTATGACAGGAGTGGTACATTTCTGGGCATGCCCAGAACCAGATATTAAGCATTTAACCAGCTTCACTGTAGATTTTCAGTATTTACTTTTTTTCTGCATCTGCCTAAGAATGACTGACATTTTCTGAACTTGACTATCTGTAACTTAAWGGTTCTCTTCAGTGACGTCATGTTCTTAAGTTGGCAGTGCACCTCTAAAGCAATTATGACTACAGCTATTAAATTAAAAGTTCTGTTAATTATACATAATGTTACCTATAAAATGTTCTTTGTCTTCGCTCCTCCTTTAAAGTGTACCTGTTCAAACAATGGTGTGTTTCTTCTTAGGAAATACAATCAATGCCAAACCCCAACTAGCAAAAGAGAAAGCACAAATTTGGAGGAAAGGATCAAGATGCAGGTAGCCACTCCTTCAAAAGGAAATACAGAAGATTAAAGAAGAATCTCACATTTACATCAGTTTCCTGCAGGATAATGGCAGGGATTGCCGGTGGATATTCCACCAATAAACACAGGAGTGAATCAGCACAGGATCAGTCTGCATTCAAACATGCAGTTATTACTCTTTCAAACCTACCAGGATCCCAGTCACTCCTTTATTTCACTAATTCTTAAAATCATTACCTACTTGGATTTAGAAATCCACAGTCAGCCTGAGGTTTAGATATGATCATGTCTCATTTACATCAACTATTTTTCTTCTTGCACTAAAAGTCACAATTTTCACACAAACATCCCCCAGACTTTTAGCACCAATCCCCCTATCCAACCATTTTGGTTTCTGAAGCAGCAAAATCACAGGACAGCCACAGAACCCTGGCCAGAGCAACAAAAAATAATGAATTGCACCTATGCTGCTTAGGCTACCTACAGGCTCTTATTGCAAAAGGCCACATTAGGTTCTGTTTTGTAAGTACTGAACCACAACAATAAACTAGTACTTTTCTGAATGATTGACAATTCAGAATGGATGTTCTTTCTCCYTGTTCCCTTCCATGAGTTTCTATAATATACACTCTGTTAGTGTAACTCTTGCTAGAAAAAGATGAGCAAAAAAGTAAGCTCACTCAGTCTGACATCGAAAGCAATTTTTTCAGGCCAGCCATGGTGTTCTGCAAGGTCTTTGTTATCTGAGGATCAAACGACAATGAAAGGCAATCAAGAACTGCTCTTAAAGTGCCATAAAGTCTTGATTTGTTCCCATCGCCCTATTCTCAAGAAACTTGCCCACATTACAGCTTTTAGTGGTTGTGACTCGACACAATTTAACCCTAATCATGGCGCTCTCCCTGTAACCACTTTGTCACACTGCTTTCTCCAGGACTGACAGCATGTTTATGGAATCAAAACCACCTCTCCACATCCGTCCCAGTTCTCTGTGCAAGCCAGCAACAAATGATCACATCCCTCCTTGGAGCAAATAGACATCAGGGAAGGAATGAGATGTCACCAACTCAGTGTTTCCCAGGATAACTTCAGGGTAGCATAATACCCTGAATACCCTAATTGCTCTGATCTAAGGCCAAAGTCAAATCATACCTCTGGAATTTAGAGACGGATAATCCTTTGCTATATGTTGCTCTGCTCATTCAACTTCTCGCTAATAGTAGACCAAGCACTGACAGTATTGCAACTGACATTCTTTTTACAAACAAAACCTCACAATCTTCCAGGAAATTTTATGTAAAAGAGGTGCGCAGTTAAGCATGCTCAAAGGTCCTTTTACGAACAAAGTCTAATTTTGAATCTGCAGACAAGATTTACTTAGACTTTGCAAAGAACAAAAGAACTTCCGAACAGCAAATTAGCAAGCCACTTATTTTCAGGCTTGCCTCTTCTACCACTACTGTGAAAGCCAGCTACACTTGTACTCAGGGAATGCAGAGCTTACAGCTCCCATGGAAAAGAACATCCAGACCTTTTCAAATGGAGTAAATGTAAAAATTACAGTCCAGACAGTCTCTCTCTGTAGACATTGTCAGTCAATTACAGTTGCACTCAACCATGGAGTCCTCAGAGCCTCTGTACCAAAGTTCAAACTTTTTAATCCCGTATCTAATGCATGTTGCAGCCTAACTACTCTTTCCAATATGGGACTCTGTAACAAGGTGTCTTAAAGCCTAAACCACATCCATGTCTTCCAATGTTCTTCCTGTGTGCTTAAATCCACAAGGACTACAAGCCAGACAATGTAAGTACAGGTTTTGTTAAAGTTTCTGAAGCGATGCAATCGACATACACAAGATTCTCAGAAATATAGGGTAACTGATACAAGCCTGTGCACTCCCCTCCTGTGCGAGGCAGTGCCAGTAGCCACTGGCCCAACACACTCAGGCAGGCAGTCCCTTCCTGCCTCTTCCTTGCCAGGGCCATGGTGTTGCCAGGCAGCTATCGGCCACTGAGGCTGTGGGGAACTGGAGTAGATYCTGCCCTTTGAAAAGATTGGTTTCCCACCACTGGGAACAGAAATTGCCTTCAAAACATCTACCAAGAGATACCAGGGGAGTCCCAGTCTGCAGAGCCTTGTTGGGGAAATAGACATCTGTTGAGCTTGATCATGTCATACAGCAAAACCCATTGCTCCAGGGAGTAGATTTTGTACAGCAAAAACAAAATTTTAGGAAGCAGAACACTGCAACTGAAGGACAATCACTGTCAGGAGCTCGTATTAGTCCAGAGAAAGACTGGGCTCTACAACACAATTATGTCTCTGTTCTTTCTAAGCACTTACTATTTCAGACTGTAAATGTAGACTATATGTTCAAAACAGTGGTTGTAATGTTAAGAAAAAAAGCACACTTTGATATGGTCAAATATAAACTTGACTGTATTAAACCAGTCTGCTGCCATGATAACTTTAGGAGTTATCAGTACTGACTATGACAAATACCCTAAAGCCAAACCAACCAGTGCTGAAAAAAAGACACTTCTGTCTACACGAATATTACTCCTCTTACACTACAAGTCTCACATCTATCAGTTTAACATTGTCATTTTAAAAATAAAAAGTCCCTTGCCTCAGGAGGCTTTGAAAGCTCTATGCTGCTATTTGACCTCTCCCTCGCTGTTACTGCGGGAGCTGAGTTGACAAACTCGAAGAAGGGAGTTCAAAAACCAAACTGTTCAATTGTCAAGCCTTCAAAAGTAAATATGTACTTGAGCAAGCAGTCTGTGGAGAAAGAAGGGAATGCAGCTGGAGAGGAACAAGTTACAGCTTTTAGCGTGTGCGTGGTCCAAAATAAACGTGGCTGTTCCCATTGGCAGTTGTAAGTAGAATTTAGTCTGTTCATTTATACCCTAGTGTGGTTGTTACAGGCCAGCCCATTAGATGCTGGGCCAGTTCAGTGTCCTGCACTGAGAGCTGTGGGCATTCTGAAATGTGTAAACAAGAAAAAGAAAGAGACAGACCTGCTTCTGTTGATGTCAGATCTTTACTGTCCATCAGTATTTGGCATTGCTCCAGACAAGTGCAAGCCCTGGATGAGAGTGCAGCGGGGTGGGATACCTCTCCTCATCCATTGTTTCCGAGACTAGCAACTGGCAGAAGTCTGCTTAAAACAAAACTCCTTCACAACTGAGGTGTTTCCTGCTGTATCCAGAAAGGAAATAACAGAGAAGGCAGTCACATTACTTACCTCTTTCAGTTCAGTATAGTTTTGAAAAAACTAGTAGTGAGACTATAATTAATGCATTTTGTGAACAGTAAGAAAACTACAATGCTGCATTCAGTCCTGCAAGTGAACTTGGGGAAAGACGGACTAAAGGGTTAAGAGCCTGTGTCCAAACACTGTAGGTGCTCATGTGAGACTGACACATGCATGTATCTGACACTGATACACTGACACTGCCACCACCACCTTTGCACTGCAAAAGATGGGCCACTGGATTTTTGTTGTCTCCCTTCACGCCGCAGAAGAGGTAGGCCCCTCGAGCAGTGTTATTTTACAGATACCAGAATACAGCCTAACAAACCACTGCAAACAATTATTAGAAAGGTCTCATTCATCTACACGCACATATACACCCATGTAAATAAATAAAATGGGAGGGGGCCAGGAGGGAGAAACAGATGCATGTTCAAAGCTTTCCTTCATTTTCATTGATTTCCCCCCCCCCCCCCCAATAGGTTTAGGTGAGTCTTCAATTAAAATAGGTTGAGAAACACTGCCCTGCCTTCTCACCTCCCCAAGGCAGGACTAGCCACATCTACAACACTCCTGACAGACAGTTGTCTCCACTAAATCACTTCGGCTCATCCAGGCATTCATCAAGGTCACTCCCAAGAGGCCATTAATTAACACTCTCCTGACAAATGCTGCACTTCCTTGTGTGGAGATAGTCTTACAGGAATATTTTGCTCTTTTAACGTGTGACTTAGCAGGCAGCCATGGGGAAGACAAACTAACTGCCAGCCAAGGAGTTAACGGGGGAAAAAAATAAAACCTGCCACCTGGGTCAGAGGATGGGCCATTTAATCCGGTAACTGGTTGCCAGCAGCAACAGTCATAAAAGAGCATCAGAAACAGAACAAGTACAGGGGTCCCTGCTAGCTCCCAGAAAAAGCAGCTGGGAACAGCATGAGCTAGACACTGTATCTGGTTTAAAACCTACCAATGGACCTATCTGTATGAACTTGTCTTTTTATGTTCTAAGTGTCGTTTATAGCCATGGTCTCCATAGTACCATGTAACAGCAAGTTCTGTAATTTAATCATGTCATGTGAAATTTTTTTCCTTTCATTTTGTTTCTAAACTTATTACCTGGCAATGTTGCTGGGGGCCCCTGGCTCTTCTAGTATGAGAACAGTAAATTAATGACTCCTCCTCTTCTCCTGGTCATTTATCAGTTCATAGTCTTCTCTCATCCCTCTTCCCCACCAGTCATTTTTCTTCTCAGTGGCAGTCCCTGCATCCTTTCGGTCTCTAAGCAGCATATATCGCTTATAGGCCACAATAACATCAAGGCTCTACCTGCACATGGACTGAAGCAAACTGTGACAAGTTATATTTTGTTTAAAGCAGTGTTATCTTGAACCACACATGCTGGGAGGACTGCTTGGATCCTACTCTGCAACAGAAGAGCCTAGTAAGATAGATCAGACAGAGTGAAAGAGACTCCAAATAAATACAGATTAAGATGCATCAGCCTTGAGTTAAGGTGACACAGTGGGTTCTGAGCCAAGGCAAAACATTATGTAAACAGGCTAAATAATTAAGCAATCATTTTGACTGTTTTTTGTTTCCTCTAGCCAGAGGATGTCTTTGATGGATGTCAGTATATTTTTACTCACTGTAAATGGCATTACGAGGTGGCTGTTCTATTATATCCTTAAGGTTAACAGATGTTTTATACCCAGCTGTATGGGAGAATCACTGCATATGCTCTTCATGAAACAGCAAGTTAGATTACCTGAAGATAACAGGATCCATAAAATGTTTTAAAATCTTAACATAAAGCAGGAGGAAAAGGGTGAGGGGGTGGGGAAAAAAAAAAACCAAACCAGCCTCATTCTTCTCTTCACAAGTCATGTCAACTATGTCTATATCATTGCTAAGGAAAATTTTGGCTGTGTCTATTAAGGAACAACCTGAGAGAGACTGTTTCAAGTAAAGTCCACATAAATACATTTATTGCATGTATTACATATTACATGTACAAGGGCGAGCACAGATAAAAAGGTAAAACATAGTTAACGAAGCTTTAGAGGCATCCATAGAGTAACTTCACTGATTTAATATTTCCGCATACAAAGACAAAGCAGTCAGTGTGAAAGAACGTAAGATGGGATGAATACTTGGCAACTAATATAGAGCAAGACTTCTAATGACATTTTCACTAGATTTCAGAGATACTATTGTGCCTTTTAGGCCTCATTATATGCAGCCTGTAGCCTGTTATTACTGAAGGAGGCTTTGAGAATAGGAAGGGTAAGAGGAAAGTACATTTACTGCAAGGTGTGTGGAAATAACCACCTACACAGGTTGGTTTTTTTTCTTCCTTCAGGTTACCTCACTGTCATGACACACTTCATAGATGTGTTATGACAGCGACATTCAAAAGAATGACCAAGACTTGGATCTCTTATTCTACAATACCTATTGAAATTAAGGCTAGAAGTAGCCAAAACGTTAAAACTATTAGACTGTTCTGTGGATGAAATTCTATTAGCACACGCTCTAGATCCAGGATGATTTAGGAGCCCATTTCCCATAGATATCAATGGAAGATAAATGCTAAATACTATCGTTATGGACCTGGGCTGAAACTTTTGCATACCCAGAATATCACAGCATTTAACCCCTTGAATCTAGAACATCCGCTAAGAAACTGCAGAAAAACCTGAGGATGTTTATTTTACTATTCCTTCTGGAAGGAGATAGATGCTTTTCCTCTGTACATCAAAAACACTCCAGAAGTTATGCTGGGACACGGATCAGCAGCTCTGATCTAGCTGATTAGCAGCTAGATCTGGCAGAAAAAAAAAATCAGACATACAATTCCTCAGATAATAGAAGCCCATAAGAAAAAATGGCCAAAGCTTTCTTGCAGTAGCAGACTAGATTAGTCCGTGTCTTACGGCATCCTTCCTCTTTCCTGCTCTAAGAGTTTGTCATCACATCATACAATTGCCATTTCTGTTACCACAACTGGTTGAAATTTTAAAAAATTCAAAAACTCATCTTTCCACTCATTTCCGCTCCCTGAGAGTAATGAGTTTTCCGTGCTAATTACGCAGTTACTTTCTAAAATATCGGATCCCCTAAGGCCTTTCAGTTCCTCTAGACAGTGCAGGGCAGTTACACTGGTGCTTGAAAGATACGAAAGAATGCCACAGGCTTACTAAAACATGATAGTAATCAGGGACTGGAAGTTAGAAATCTCTGTATATAAAATAATACTGCACAGCAAAATCTCTTCCACTAAACTCACAAGTTGTAAATGCATGAGTTTAACAAAAATTTATTTTCTAACTTCTCATAACTGTGGCTGGGGAGGAATAGTGGATATTGTGTATGTTCAGATTGTAGAAGGTAAACGTTCAACATTAAGAAAGATGTTGTGCATAAACCCAGTTTCTATTTCTAATAAAGTATATTGTTCATAATTCCCCACACATCAGTGCTCTCTCGTTTTATACTGAGAACAAGATTATATTAAAGGATTCTGAAAATATAACAACAGAAAAATTGAACCCATGCTGACCCATGCTTTAGGTTGAGGAAACCAGAGAAAGCAATCTGAAAAAAGTACAAAAAAACCATTAAGCAAGTGATTTGAGAGAATGAGATAATCTTGAGCCCCACCATTGTCTGCATGAGCTTACTTGGAACAACAGCACCATCCACTGCCCACATAGCGAATGGCACAGGCACCGCCTGGAGAAAATGACACTCCTGTCCCGTTTGGGAAATGGGAATTGAACGAACTCACTACATCGACACCCAGAGGAACTTGCTCTTTGACTACAGACACTAAAAGACTAGAAACAAGCCTTCCAATTAGCTCTTTTTGCTGATTATAGCAGGAAATATTTCTTGAAGTCACAACTAGAAAAACCTTTTGTGGTTTATTTGCTTTTTGAAGGAGGGAAGTGCACTGCCAGGCAGGGAGGGAATTCTTGCTGGCTAGACAGGGAGGAGGCTACAAGTGCCCTCCCTCAGGTGCCAGGTACAGCTGAGAGGGGGAGACCCACGACTGCTGCACCCAGCCAGACACGAACATCACAATCACTAATGCTTGGGATGCAACTTGGGCCTCACAGCGTATTCCAGTGGTTGCATTTTTGAAAATAATTAGCGAATTGAAAACCGTGCAGAGAGAACAAGTCTGTCCGCACGGCAGTCTTCATGCAGTACCACCAGACATGCCCCCGAACGCAGGAAGCACATGCAGCCGCTCCAGCAGGCACCAGCTCAGTCCTCACCATCTCCCAAGGCACCGCTTGCGCAAATGTGGGCCTCAGATTATTATTCGCAGGTTGTGACTGGAAGGCTCACAGCACCCCTAACAACAACAAGATGACTAGCCCAGAGACCCCTCCATGAGGTTTTGACATTTCTGTAGATGCTTTGTTGAACAGGGACAAAAGTAACCATATGATTAAAAGCCTTCCTGAGTCAAAGAGATGAAGCCTTTCATTTACAAGTCAGAAATGCAATGTCAGTAGTAATGAACTACAGATACTTGACAGGTAAGCTACCTACAAAGTGCTTTTTAGTCACAATCCACATACCTATTCCAGGCTCTAGATTCTTTTCAACAACATCATTTTTAACATAGTCTTTCTGAAGATCCCCCCCCCCCCATTTAAAACTTGCAAGACACAGAAAGGATTCATTTCAGAGGAGAAACTTACTATTTTTGATGAAAGCAATCCAGGGCAGCTGCATGTTCTGCACCAGCCACCTCGCCTCTCCTTGAATGCCAAATGGGGGAAGATAAGAGCCTGCCTGTTCTGCCTGTCCTAGGCATTGGAGCAAGGATTTTACATGAAGAGTAATTAATTTCTTTAAAGAACAGACAAATGTATAGCTATGGTCACAGTGATTAAATGGAAAAAAAATAAACTAACTGAGCTCTGAAAAGGTCCCACTTCTAAGGCACTTCATTACACTTCTGACAAAACAAAAATCATCCTCAAAGTCAGCATCTCTATTAACAGCCTCAGCAGAGAAACCAGCATCTAAATTAGTTAAGGACTGATCTAATCTCATTTCTCCGTACTCAGTCACTCTCCAACAAGCTTAAAATGAAGATGCAGTAAAGAAGTTTGTATCCTGTCACTGGTCCAGCAGCCCCACCTCTCCCCAGCCCGTTCCTCTTTGGAGGGTCAGGGGAAGAGGAAGAAAACATCAGTTTTGAATACCTTCAAGTTACATTTCTAAAGGCTGCCAAAAATACCTATACAGAACACAAAAGCTATCATCCACACTCCTCAGTGTAGCGACTCACTCACCAACACACTGGACATACTTTGCTGATCTGTGACTTTTAGATGTGTTGTACACTAAATCAAAAAGGAGAAAAGTTATTATTGCTTAGGCTTTTCACGCATAGTATTGCCTTATTCATAAATTACTGCTTTCAAGACAGATTTGAGTAAATAAATGCCCACAGCAATTCCAGCTGTCATAGAGCTGAAATGGGATAAAGAAACAATATGAACAGCACCACATTGGCTGATCCAGTGATACATGTCCACAAAATCCTGTTTAATTCTTAAAATTAACTCTATGCTTCAGCACAAGTCTTTTTTTTCTATTTTAGTTTTAGATTTAAAGGCCTCAACCAGAATATTTTATCTAAATGGCTGGATTACCTAACAAGAAAATAAGCAGCTAAACTTAGTTTAACAAGCATTTACCATGAATCCAAATAAAACAAAATTATATTTTTATATGCAGCAGCAAAAAATTGAGGAAAAAAAAATCAAGTAAATAAGCTAGTAAATTCCACTTTCTTTCGTCCAATACACTGTATGTAATAGTGCTAAGATAAACACTTTGTGATGAAAACAAATAGATAGAGAATATCATATTTCAGTAGTAAAACAGCATCTAAAACACTCTTCTACGGGGCGGAATAGAGACAAAGAAGGAGGGAGAGTAGGCACTTCAGGCAAAACCAACACTATTTGATTTCTTGAAGTTTGCTTTAAAATAGATTCTTCACAGGCAAGAGGGTTGATTTTAGTGCTCATGTTACAATTTGCTCTTGATTTAGCAAAGAGATTGACAGCACTTCTCAACACTTCAGAACTGTGCCAGCAATGAACTGAACACAAATTTTCATTAATCAAAATCGGAAGGTAGAGARAAAAAAAACCACACCAACGATTAACTATTGCCACAAAGGAAGTAATTAATTCATAGGCAGCTGTAGTTTAAAGTTATCTTAGGATTGCACTGTACTGGAGATTCCGTATTCTGTATTCCTAAAGGAAAGTTACATACCAAATACTAAAATACTGTAATTCAATAAACTTCTTTCCATTTTAGACTTCTTAGAGAAAGCATAGGTTGTCAGACTTTGTTTCTTCTGTTTAATTACTTCAAAAGGGAATTTCAAACACTTCTGCACCATTTGCATCTTAAAACTTTCTGTAGATGACTGATACTATACTGACCCCTAACACAACTCCTGTTCAGAGTTACTATTTATAAATTCTGGCAGTAATTTAGATCATTCAATTTAAGCCATAAGCATCAGGTTTGTGACAACGGTCAACCTTTGCTGGAATAGCTTCACACGTGAACCAGTCATCACAGATTCTTCTGCCTTTGGTGAAGAAAACACAGCAGGAGCCTTCTTTACATGGCACACACCGAAGGACGCATTTCAAGTGTCAACAGAAAATACGCAACAAAATCTACAAAAAGACCAGTAACAAATAATGAAGATCAGATGCTATTTTTGTAAGAATGCTAAAGAAACTGAAAGAAGCTGAAAAATTAAATATAGTGTCTAATCTCCAGAGCAGTAGAAAGCAGCAAATGTGGCACCTTAGCAAAGACTGTAGAGGGATCTACTGGGCTGAAGCTAGAAAGCAGTAGTTCTGACATCCACACTGAACACAGGGATATAAAACATGATAATGAATACCAGGAGTGAGGATGATAGATGTGATACATTGCAGAAGAACCAGCACAGCTTTTGGGGGAAGAAAGTCTTGCCCCCTACATCTATTCAAATTTTTTGAGAAGTCARTAAGCATACAAACAAGGAAGACAACTATCTCTAAGTAGATCTCTCTATGTAGATCTGATCCCACGCAGCCTTTTTCACAGCCATTTTAATAGCTGCTCACCGGCAATTATTTTGTGCAGGATTTTATCTTGGCAAATAGTAACTCACAAAAAAAAAAAAAAAAAGGACAAAAAAACCCCAAAAAACTTTCTGTCGTCACAAGATATTTCTAGGCAGTGGTCATGCTAAGCTTGTAGTGTGTGCAGCTGGCCATGTTATTCAAGGATGACTAACTGCTAATTAACGCTTCTTGCTAACACTTTTTTAAAGACAAAAAGCAAAACTGACAAATGCTGAAAATTAATCCCAGGAAAGAGGAGAAGAAAACAAATCCGAACACATAATATAGTTTTTTCTTCTGCCAAACACCTAAAGATCTAAATAAAAATATTACTGCTTGAATATTATTACRGTTATATCATGTTATTTGGAAAACATTTGATCGTATTCCAAAACACTATACTGCACCACTCTGGCAAGCTGGTAAACGCAATATAGACAGACAAGGTTTGTAACTGGTACAGTAGCAAACTATACAAACAGCTTAGATATATCTAGACTGACTGTATTTAAGTCTTTATGCATTAAGTCTCAAATATATTTTATGTACATTTGGTTTAACTTTTAAGTAGCTTCTCTACATCTGGATTCTGCCCCAGTCTCCCTCACAGCCAAATAAAAGTGGAAGAAGAGCTGTTATGATTAAGGCAGGGTCATGAGATTCATGCAATCTGATTTCAAGGACCACCTTTGACTTCCCATTCAACCTAAATTTCTCAATTTGGGTCTGTACCTGCAGAAAACAATTTGAAGAATCCCTTTGCTAATATTGTGAGGCTCTTGTAATCCCAGGTGCAGTTTGTGACAGCAGACACCAAACCAGAGCAACCCAGCTTAAGTCYCATCTCCCTTTCCACAAAATTTCTTCTCACCCTGCACACGTTCCTAGCCCTTCCCTCCACCAGCGGCAGCCCTCACCAGATACCCCAGTGAGTTATTGAGGGCATCAGGCTGTAGCTGTGTAGTTGGATTCTGCCAGCCCAGGGCCCTGGATCAGGTCACCCAAAGGGTCAGAAGAGCTTCAGTGCCAGCATGTAGGAGAGGTGGGAACATGCAGCCTGAAGAAGAGGGCAGGGCAGGATTACAGCAGCACCATTTAGATCAGTTTAAACCATGGTGGAGAAGCAAACCACACCCACAGTCATCCCCACATACAGCAATGACATGGAGAATTCAGTAAACTGTCCACGAAGAGCAGAGGAAAGCATTTAATGGTCTCATTTTAAAAAAAAAAAAAAAAAAAAAAAAAAAAAAAAAAAAAATCAGTTGTGCTGGTTAAGTCTGTAAGTCTTACATTTGGACAAAAAAAAAAGCAGGGAAGAGAAAGACAGTGAAAGTGAGAGTGCATGAGCAGGAAAGGGTGAGTGCTTGTGTGTGAGAGAATGGAAAACAAAGAAGGTTTTAGAGTGGATTAGGCTTTAGTTAACATACTTACTTATAAAAACAGCTTTCATATTTTACATTGGAAACCAAGCACTTATTAGCAAGACATCATGACAGTAATAATTCAGAATTATAATATAAAAAAAAAAAACCTTACATTTATTCAATATCAAAATTTAAAAGCTCTTAATAATCTGTGAAGAATCAATTTCAACACGACTATTAAAATGTACAGTTTCTACAGCTGATGTATGTGACTAACCGATAAGCTAAGTTTAGAACCATGGTGTTCAGACCTTATAATGCATGAAACAGAAGTCTCTTTATTCTCCTTCACACACGTCAATTTAATTTTCAGAGCCGGTCATAAATGATGAACTAAAGCAGTGAATTTAAGGCAGCCTGTATAATAGACCGGTGCTTCTCTCACACTGTGCTTTGCTCCCTGCTAACCTGATGAGAGAGCGGTGCTGCAACCATCCTCTTTTCACCCAAGATCCCTGAAGGACGGATCACTGTCTTCCCATCTCTTCTTCACCTGCTTCCATCCCAGAAATCTTCAATTGGTCCTGTAAGTGCAGCATATCTGCTCTACTTTGGTACTGTGCAAACAGCTCTCCTTCCTTCCCCCAGCTTTGGAGGAGAAGAAAAAGACAAAGCAGCACAAAATGAGAATGCAATGCCCAGCAAGTACCAATAATTTGGTATTCCAGCTATACTGAACAGCAGCATCACCACAGCACCCATATACTAGACTAGACATCAAGACGTACAGCTGCAAATCATCATATATACTTAGAAGCCTGCATAATAGTAGGAAAAATATACCAACAGTTTGAAGCAGTGGAATCATATGAAAGGGAAAATAGATCTTTGCCCATTAAAAACCACATACAATTGTGCTGAGAGGGAAAAAATTTATTGGTCCTTTAGATTTCCAATGATTGCTTGTAACACGTTCAGCAAATTCATTCAAATATTACATACAAAGGATATCTTTTCTTCATTTGCAATGTTAGAGCTAGCTTAACATTCAGTGGAAATGTAAGGAATAAAAGCAAAAAAAGATAATCTTCAAATTATTAGTGAAATACATGATTTGTTTTTCCTATTTCAGCAAAACACTTGCTAAGAACTGGGTTCTGTGCTCAGTACCCATCTTCCATGAAGATGACTCTCGCATACTCACAGAAGGCACTTGAAATTCCTGGAAGTTGGGATGTCAGGAAGAGGAGGGACCGGCTATCACTTGGATAACAATATGCTCATTTTTAATAAGTGCAATACTAGTATAAATTCAAACAGCCACAAGCATTAAGATACAAAAACTCAGCCAGACATGCTAACTAAAGGGCTGCAAAGCTGGAGTACAACAAATCCTTTGTGTCACTGTCACCATTACTCATCATCTCCACCACAGAGGAGCAGGAGTGCTTTCCTGTAGTCCCCAGACGTATCTTTCTGTTAATATAACAGACCAGTCACCATGAGTCACAACCACAGAAATGTGAAGAAAACCAGCAGCCAAGGAGGACTCCAACAGATTATACATTTGTCCCACCCACAGGAAATCCACTTGGATGACTGTCCACTCAGGAATGATGCAAGGAAATCCTCTGTCTCTTATGTTAGAGCTATATTTACACAGACGGACTTTCAGAAATACAAAAAGCCTCTGAAAGCTTTACTAGAACTGATCTACCCATTGCATATTAGAATGCATTCGTCTGCAAGTGAGAAAGTCCAAACAAAAGGAGAAGCCCAAAGCAGCACCAAAAGCAACGACCTCTAAATGTGCAAAGTGCACCTGCCATCACTTAGAAAGGCCCCAGCCCTGCTCCCTGTAATTAATGGGAAGCTCTGCTACTAATTCCGCAGGACAGCTATATGGGCCTGACTGACAGTGTCAAAAGCAACTCCACCCAGCCTAACTGAGAGAGCAAAATGTTAGGAATGATAACAGAAAATCATAAAAAGCAGCATTAAAATATTAAAAATAAAACAAAATACCCCCAAAAAATTCCTGGGGGGGGGAAGGCACTTTGGCTTCAACTTTGCAGCAACAGCTGGCTCTGGATTTCTTGCTGGCTCTTTCCCTTCCTGCTCCTTCCCATCCACTCAAAGGAGATTATGATTCAGACTGATTCCACAGTAAAATGCTTTCCACTTTGAAATGGTGCAAAAGGTTCCACACCACAATCCAAAATTTAAACTTCAACCTCATGATAATTTGGACTCCCAACCCCAATATTATTTCTCTGGAACCAGCACCCTCTCTGAAGCACTGAAAATCAGAAGGAACCCAGACCAGAAAAAGGAAATGAAGCAGTAGCTAAAAATGGTGTATGAGTAATTGTAATTTCAGAAAAGCACATCTGCTCTCCTAGTGAACACTGGAAAGAAACCTTTAGCTTTTCACAGGAAGTGTTCCCCACTTAAATGATGCTATGTGGTACTTCACGAAACTGCAGACCAACCACCACTGCTCTCAGAGTGCACGGTGTTGTCCAGCTCTACTCACATCCATCCCCCTTCCATAAAAATAAACACTGGAAACAACGACATCTCAATCACCCCCATTTTCCCTGACAACAGAACAGTAATTTTACCTGAATCATTTGATGCAATGATTTTGCAAAATTCTTTCTGAATTCTTGTCTAATATCCAACAGATCAATCTCACTTCTTGAAACCATGACTCTGATCAGGGTATCATCATCAGTGCCAGCCCCCTAAAGAGAAAAGTTTAAATAATATTCAAGTATGARTTTGTTCTGGACAGATGCTGTAACAAAACAACAAATACAAACAACCAGGGTGCAACATGAAAGCACCAAGTAGAACAAGTGGTGTCTCAAAACACTCCTGCATTACATTTCTACTCCAAAACAGAGGATATTTGGGACAGTATCACAAGACATTCACACTGCAACGTGAAGAACAGAGGACTGACCATGCAAGGTGCTCCCATCCCTGGACTTCTATGAAGTGCCATATGGTCAGACCTCTTATTTCATGTTTCATCTCACAGGCTTCAACCGTGAATGCCCATATAAATCTAAAATAATCCAGTTCCAAGATTACACAGTATCTGATCACCACAATCAGAATCACATGCAAATCACCCTTTCAATGTAGTCTGAGACTGCAGAATTGCAGTCCGTTCTGGAACTGGGTACATAAATGACTAATACAAAGCATGTAACATCGTACAGCAAGACACAGGCAGAGCAACTCATTCCACAAATTATCCAGCCTTTTATTATGAAGGCAAACTTCACAAACCTTTTCGAACCACGCAAACATGCTCCACTCTTTTATTCATCTTTACTGCTTTAAACATTTTAAGTTCCTGTGCTGGCAGGCTGTGCCCAACTAACATCCTGACCCCTCCTGCTCAGACAAGTCAGACTCCACACAAGCTGAAGCAATACAAATTTTCACATGCTGACCTGCTAATGCACCTCAAGGAAGGACTTGGCAGAGCCCCCACGATCATCTTCAGCCTAACGTCCAGGGTCACTCAATCCTTCAACTGGGTGTAATATTCTTGGATTACATCTAAAACCGCCCTAAAGCTGCTCAAAAGTTATGCCATAAGTCCGGTGGTTTCTGAGTAGGATTTGACATTAGAATCTGGTAAAAGCCAGACTCTACCCCATCTAATCATGAAAGCAAACTCTGAGCATTGTAGAAATTTGTCATGCCAAACTGATTAATTGGAAGTACGAACTCTTCTGCCAAAGTAATAAATGATGATCGTCCTTATCTGAAGTGCTTAATGATTTTTATTTATATTAAAAAAATAATTTGGGGATCTCGCCAACAGACATTAATCAGGCCCCTCGTAACAGAAACGTAAAAGATTCTAAAATCTCCAGGAAAAGGTTTTCTATTGCATTCTTTAAAAATTAATAAACAGATAAATAAGAAAAAAGTCATCCTCCTCATACTGGTAGCTCTCAGCATACTGGTATAATATTTTGTATTTTCCACCTGAACCTTATTTTACACTGATGTTTATAAAAGCAGTAAAGCAGCTTTTAAGAATTAAGCTATCATTTCATCTCTTTTCACTAATTCTCATGCTGACGCCTCATCAACACAACCACCTGGTGACAAACATACTTCAGTGCTTTGCAGCAAGAGGAAGGGAGGTATTCTTCAGGGAAGCTGGTAACTTGCCTGAAAACAATAGACTACCTACCTCAGTTTTAATTAATATTAGCCACTGTGAGTTAAAAATACAGTTTTCCCTGCTTATCTCCTCCTGTCTAAGAGAAGGCAAAGCCAAAAGAAACACAGCTGTGTCGCTGATGGGATTCCCCTGCAGAATCTTTTGCAGTTGTTCAAGCCTCTCTCCTTTTTCTCTGACAGGTTTCTTTTCCTCCTCAAAATGGGATGAATAGTCATCAAAATGTGTTTCAAAGCTAACTACACCTTCAGTCTGTAAATACTCATCTCCAAAACAAAGTACACTAAATTTGCACAATCTGCAATTTAGTTTTTGGTCATCTTTACTTCCTCAATATATCCACCACCTAAAGACACTGTAGTCTTTATTTAGCTGAAGGTGCTCAGTGGATCTAGCCAGACATTTTCCAATGTAACATGGCCAAGCTGATGAGACTGATGTTTCGTGAAAAAGATTTATGGTCTGACAAACTTACGATGAACTCGAAGTAAAGCTTATGAATCGTTTGTATCCTCTCCCAGTTCTGCATTCCCCAAACCTTTTGCAGATGCTTAGTGATACAGTATCCTGTTGGCATTTGCAGTGAAAGAAGAAATGAAGAACAAGTGAAAGGGAGAGGAATTGTAGCCGGGAGAGATGGAAAATGACGTATGGAAAACATGTACATACCTTCATGGAATAATACAGAGTCTCGGCAAAATAGGCAGGCACGCTTCGGATGCATTTCACTGAAAAAAGGCAAAGCATTAAATTACTGATTGTTATTCAATACAGGACAATCTTTCACTGTCAAGACAAGGTGTGTGTTACTGGATCATTCTCTCCAATGTGGACAATTAAGTATACAGCTGCCAGCTAGTCTGTTCCTCTGCTACAACTCTTTGGGTTCTAGGAGTTAGAATGCACCATATGTTTCTAATAGAGAATAGACTTTGCCCATCAAATTCTACTCCCAGTTACAAATCTACTATGACATTGTCCTAAATGAGATGCCAGGAATACAAACGAAGGCAGAGTTTTGTCTCACTTTCTGATAGAGGTGCACATCACCGAACCGAATGCAGTTCACCACTACCCCCTGGCCCACTTCCCCCCAGCCCCCCTATCTATTAAAGGAAGAATAAAGGCCTATTCTCTAAACACAAAAATAGATCTCAGGTGATTAACTTTAAAAAGGAACCATGTTCTCATGCCACTTCCTGTAACAACTGCAATTTAAGGGAGGCCTAGGAGTAAATGAAGAAGGCCAGTTCTAGATCTATTAAGACTTAATTACCAACTGCCAAAAGCAGCTTCTCCAAATCACCAGAGGTTTCACGGTCAATGGTCTCTTCAATTTGAAAGCCGGATATAGTCATGTATTTGTCAAACACTGCAAAACAGAAAGGGTGCTTAGTCACTTGTCTAGCCAGCATTTCTCCCAGTATCCTCCTCAGTACAGGTTAATGCCATCGGTATCTCATCATCCACAGTTCAAATGCTATTGTCCACTCATTCTTCCCTCTGTCCTACTTTAAATACCTATTTCCTACCAGATTGCTACTATACAACACATTCCTGTACCTGGGGAGGAACAACCCCATGCACCAGTACATGCTGGGAGTCAACCAGCTGGAAAGCAGCTTTGCAGAAAAGGAGCTGGGGGTCCTGGTGGACACCAAGTTGAACATGAGGCAGCAGTGTGCCCTTGTGGCAAAGGCGGCAAAAGGTATCCTGGGCTGCATTAGGAGGACTGTTGCCAGCAGGTGGAGGGAGGTGATCCTTCCCCTCCGCTCAGCACTGGTGAGGCCACACCTGGAGTGCAGGGTCCAGTTCTGGGCTCCCCAGGACAAAAGAGAGATGGAGCAACTGAAAGTGAAGGGCCACGAAGATGATTAAGGGACTGGAGCATCTCTCCTGTGAGGAAAGGCTGAGAGAGCTGGGACTGTTCAGCCCGGAGAAGAGAAGGTTCAAGGGGGAATCTCATCAGTGTATACAAATATGTGAAGGGAGCCTGTAAAGACAATGGACCCAGGCTCTTTTCAGTGGTGCCAAGTGCCAGGACAGTGGGCACAGGAGGTTCTGTCTGAACATCAGGAAACACTTTTTTCCTGTGAGGGTGACTCTGTACTGGCACAGGTTGCCCAGGGAGGTTGTGGAGTCCTTGGAGATGTCAAAAGCCATCTGGACATCATCCTGGGCAGCCTGCTCTAGGTAGCCCTGCTCAAGCACAGTTGGACAGGATGACCCCCAGAGGTCCCTTCCAACCTCAACCGTTCTGTGAACACATCCAGTGAAAGGGTACAGGGAGAAGAGGGAAAGGGAAAGAAGGGAAGTTTTAGGAAATGATAAGCATTTTTCCCAGGGTGCAGCTATCATTTAGCCTGAATCTAAGATCTTGTCTACACTGGGCTACTGCATCAAATTAACTTCACACAAACAAACTGGCCTATTGGCAGTCTATTCAAGTCTGTGTTCATGAATATCCATAAGACCTGAGTTTTCTACGAAATCTTAGAGTTCTACCATGCTAAGTAAATGTTGGGTGCATCAAAACAAACTTTAGGCTTACTTTAATGCAAGTAATGGTAAGGAACTAAACAGTAAAATCACAAACCAAATTACCTTTGAAAATCCAAATGAATCCAAAGATTCAAAAAGGAAAACAAAAAGATTGGAGAACCAAAGCAAAACTTACTGGCTATTATTTCCAATGGCCTAAACAGCTTGGTAAAACAGACTTATGAATGGGTAAGGAGAAGGGAAAAAAATTATTGTCTCTTTATTAACAGCTAATAAAGTATGAACCTACAAAAGGGTTGATCTTTTCAGGGCTGGATCTCCATCAGATTATGATGACTCATAACAGGCTCTCAGCATCACTTCTACTGCCATGACCTCTTTCAAAAGGGAAAAAAAACCAAAACAAAACAAACAAACAAGCATCCAGAAAGAAACACCCCAGCTGTCCCTCAGATCTATTGCATGACTCCTTCAAGCAGGAGATCACCGCTGCTAGGGGGCAACTGAATTAAAATTAAAATGTATTAAGTAGAGGGAAGAGGTGATTAAAGATTTCTGGGCTTGACAAATGCGGTACCAGAAACAACTTTTCTACCATTTCTACCACCAGCTGGCTAATACTGAGACTTCAGGCAGAAGTTTTCAAGCATACGTGAACCATATCACCTACCCCTCCTTAAATGGGAAACGCTTCGGGTTCCCAAGATGGTGATGAACTTTTCTTCATCTGTTCCCCATTTCAGCTCCCCAGCTCTAAACAAAACCTGTTGAATATTCAAGAGATCAAAACAACAGCATTTGTCATGTGTCCACACACCCTGTTGAAAAGCTCTATTTGTCTCACTCTAAGGAGCATTAAATTTACTAACAAGCTATAGCTGGAGGGAAAAAAATGAAATAAAATTGCCAAGTACTGAACTGACTTTACAAAGAAATAAATGATAAATTCTGAAATCAACTGTGAAAGCATTTACATGAGTAATACTGCTTAAGGCCCTACGATTGACTGTGCGCACAGTCCGTTTTCACAAGCCTGAAGTTTTCTGAAACTCTGATAATACAGGAGATAAAATCCATTCCCAATACTGCTTTTTCTGTTCTTTTTTTTCTTCCCCTTTTTCAAATCAGACTAGCAAAACTTTATGACATGATGACTCATATCAATGGGAGAACCATGCTAACTTGGCCCAGGAGGAAGTTTTCCAAAAAGGAGGGGAAGATGGCTTTGAAGCTCTCGGAAGCAGGATTTGTGGGCTGCTAAATTCTTAGCCATAAGAAACCAGATCAGCAACAGATTTTTAATCATTTTAGCACATTCATTGCTCTTGAGGCAAGTCTTTCTTCAATGTAGACAACGACCAGGCCATTAGCAGCATTTAGGAAAGTAAAGCACTTCTAAAAGTTGGAATAAGCAAAAGGAGGGGGAAAATGAGAAAGAAAAAAAAAATTCAGAAAAAAAAATCAGTTCTTTTTCCTGACGCTCAGAAGCTTTTTTCCAAATCACGTGCTAAACACCATGTAAGGAGAAAGGTTTGTACATGTCATAGTATATATTATTTTTCCTCTCTCCTCAGTGAGGGGAGGACAGGCAAACAGGTTACCACCTATATTCAGGCAGCCAAATATCTTAGAAAAATCCCCACAACCAAATCTGCTGCATAGCAACACTGTTGGCCATCTGTCTGTCCATATTGTAAAACCTGAGTGGGATGTTATGAATTTCCTATTTATGTTTGTCCCGCAATCCTATTCAAAATGCATTTGTGACTGCTGCATGCTCTTTTTAATATTAATGGTACAGAGTACAAAAGAGCAGGGGGAAAAAAGCTATTAAGGCATTGCAAGGATATTTATTTCAAATAATATATGCTAAGCTCTTCAAATGAATACCAGCACACTCCATCCAGTAGCACATGTGAAGTCCCAGCACAGTATTTAGAAAGGCCAGGAATGCATTTAGAGATACTAGAAGTTGTGAATGGCATTTTATGTGAGCTCAAAGTTTTTACCTGCCTTGCTGCTGTGCAATACCCAAAACGTAAGTCAATTGCATAACTTTAAAAAAAGTGATATTCACAAAATCTCTTCCAAAAAGTTAAATTTTCTCCTTCAGGCATTCTCAGAAAAGTCTTGCAAGTTCCCTGCATATTCATACTATCTTGTAGTACGAATGCCCATTCCCCAACTGCTTTGAATTAATGTTTTGTAATCATAGAATTACAAACAAAAATTRGAAATCATCACTGAGCAAAAAGGCTGCCCTCTAACGTATCAAATCCTTCCCAGAATATCATATTAATCAAGAGAAACATTGGGAAGCCAAAAATAGTCTTACATTTGCACAGTCACATACCTCAATTCTGACCATCTGTACCTGGCAATAATAACTAGAAAATTCTCTGAATCTGTTCCAGCTATGTTAGATGTTGAATGTAAAGATATCGATGAAGAGAAATGTGACAGAACGCTTCTCTGTTTGGGTCCCAGCTCAAGCCAAAAGTACATAACAAACCACAGAGACCATTCAGAAAGCCAGGACTTTTTCTACATTTAGGTATCATGCCTCCTAAATTTAGATGCTCATTTAAAATCAAAGAGGCCAAAAGGAATCTATCTACCTGTGGCTCATGGGTTTCTTGAATTACGTAAGCCCAGCTAAAGGCAAGACTGACACAATTTCATGAAACAGTCTAATTCGTGATTCAAACATTTGCCTCACTAATTTTCAAGCTCTGGTTTCCACAGGATTAATTTTAATAGCAGGAGAGCAATGTTTTCTGAATTTACATAACAAAGGATAGGCCTGTGCCAATAAAATACATTTTGCCAGTCTGTCTCTCCATCTTGCCCTGCTATAAGGAGAATGTTTTATTAATCTGGTATTCTGCTACTCCTCCTTGTCACCTTGAACAATCCCTATGTTTTCTTTCATCTCAACTGACAATTTATGAGAGGAAAGTGTCTAGCCCAGAGTTATCTGAACTAACCAAGAAGAAACATACATTAAATGAGTTCTGTAATCAAATTGCTGAAATATTTACCATCACTACAACTAACAACAAAGCCAATAGCATCCAGCAAGAGACCGCATCAAGAACACCAATTTACTGCTGGTATTCCTCTTCCTGTCTAGAGCACAGGTTTAGTGATCAGTGACAACGTCATGGACAATACTTGCAACAGGCAATATGTGAGTCCCTACAAACTCTTTAGAGGCAATTCTTAGACTGTCATCTGGTTACAGTAAAGCAGAATATTTGGTATATTTTCTCTTTTTAGTATTTCACCCTCTGTGGAGGCATCCCTCACCAAATAGCATTAACATTTCACTACGACATGTATATGACACATGATATGTAAGGACTGAATTCAGAGAGAAGTTCAAGTCAGATATTAAGGAATGAACTGTTAACATCTCTGAGTTTTCCAGCAGTGGGTCTCAGCATCACAAAGCCTCAGCAATCATAACTCTCTCTTCCAGTGATCTAACCATTGTTCCATTCAAGCACCTCATTAAGTAATAAGCAAAACAAGACATGCTTTACACTGAAACATGAAAATGCCAAAAATCTTGATCCCAATGTTTCAGGTTTTGACACTTCTTCTGTCCAGAATGTATAAAAGCACAGGAAAATGCATTAAGAAACACACACAGAGAAACACACCTTAACAATTTCTCTCTCTCATTTGAATTCTACCTGTATACTCTTTGCAAGATAACTTGTAGAAATGCCCCCCAAAAAAAAGTCATTCACCCACCTGAGCATCCTGCTCAACAAGACCCTCATCAACTCTGCCGTCAGGATCTCTATTCGCCTAAAGAGAATTTTTAACAGTTGTGAAACTGAAGAATCAAAAGTTGAATCAAAAAACAACTTATCTGTTATATTGAGCCTGTAAGAGTTACTGTGAGAAGTCAACCCCTAATGCATCTTCTCCAAACCCACCTTATTTTTATGTATCTTTATGAAATAAACGTTCTCTTCTCCTATTGCCTTCAAAACCCCACGTAGCAGGCATTCTGCTATACCCATGAGCATCACAGAAGTTTTTCAATTCAGTGATGTGGAAATGACCCATAACAGAGCTCAAGACTGACCCTGCAAGTCAGGGGAAGTGACTCAGTTTCAGAACCAGTCCTGCCTATCACCAGGTCTAGCTAGAATCCCAGCTTAGTAAGCAGAAAGTGACAAGCGTACATCAGACAGGAAAACAGAAGTGAAAATCATACACACATGCCTGCACACAAAGAGATACTGACCTGCAGCAGGACCACCAGCAGTCTCTGAAAATAGCCTGATGTTTCTCCTGTGATCTTATCCTCCAAGCTGGCCTCATACTCTGCAAAAGAGCAATACCCATTCACCATCTTACAGATTTCCTCACTATTTTGAGGAGAAAGCAAGGAAAAGCAAAAAGTTAATTTGACTCACAGCTTGTAGAATCATTTATCAGAAACAGCTTTAACAACTAGGACATATTCTTTCACTTGTAACCTAACATTATTGTAAAAGAGGTGAAAAGACAGCATCTCACACCTAGTATCAGGAGCAGATTACTCAAAATATTTTGAAATACAAGGTGACATGCATAGATTCAGCTCTTTAAGGAACTAAAGAGCATACAGATCTGGAGTTATGCTAAAATATGGCAGTCTCACAAATGTATAACAACTGTGAGCCCAGAAAAGTCTAGTACTAATAAATTTTGCCCTTGGAGACTCTTAAGTTTTGCCTCAAACTTTTTTAAGACATGAGAATCTCTTGTGTGGCAGGAATCTGCATAGAGGTAAAAGAAATTTGCATTAAACACTGCCTTAAAAAAAACAACGCACAATCAGAGGGTAAAAGCACGTACTCCTGTGGACAACCAAAAAGCTGCACCTGCTTTAGCACAAATGCATTTGAACAGAATGCTGAGCAAAAGGCAAAAAATCACTTCTGTTTTTTTATGTGATACCAGTTTTCTAGTTTCCAATTACTAAAAATCCCCTTTCAGTCAAAGGGATGAAATTAATGGGTGAAAGAAAGAAATGCATTTGAATGAATTCTAACTATAAAGCACAAAACACCATAACCTGCAGTCATAGCCCCAAAATAAAAACTATTTTAGTTTACAATCCAAACTCTAGTTTCTTTCAATATGAAGTTTTGCAACACAGCAGAATGAAATCCCTCTTATTGGACACATCCATGTCCATCAGTTCACAGATAAGACCTTATTTGAAAGATGAGCTAAAATCATATTAAGAGAACTGAACAGAGACCCTAGAACTTTGTTCTATACCGAACTTTACCTTGCAGATAAACCTGTTTAATATTCCGCACTTCTGCAGGTGTTCTGGAGGCAAGAATTTCAGTCAACACTTTCTCATTGGTTCCTGCTCCCTGCAGGGGTGCAAGTATAAATCAGTTGATGGAATAACAGAAGGAAAACAAGAATCCTCTTTGACAATCAAAAGCAAGCATCAGCTTATACACTTGGACCAAATAAAGAAAAATTATTTCCTTCTTTCTGGTATATTGTGGGGGTTTTGGAAAGAATTTCTTCCAGTTCCGGCTTGATTGTTTTCAAAACCAACCCAACAGTTAATAAAGGCTCACTGCTGCAGGATTCAGATGAGCCCTTCCATGTTCAAGCACACCCAGATATGCCTCAGTTCTTCACTGTTACAGTCAATGACATCAAGATAAGCGAATGAATAGAGTAACAGCTTCCATCTTAGCTCTAGTTCATATACTGTCTTTCATCAACTAGTACACAGACAAACATAGAGCCACCCAGCAATGATCTTTACCCTTCTATGAATTGTGCTGTTAAACCCACCCTCTCTTCCACTGCAGACACACACATTTTACAATAGAATTGCTAACCCAGATAGTTTAAGCTGCTGCACTCTAACTACAGCAGGCACAACAGGCCTTCACTTTTACAAGGATAAAATTTACAAAAGCCAAGCCGATATCTTATTTCCACAAGTGTGAGTCTACTTTGCCTGTAAGAATAAGCTGTTGCTCTTTACACTTCCAAAGGAGTCACTTCACAAAAGCAACACTGATATACAATACTGTCTATTTTTTGCTTCAGAGTGTTATTTACAACCTTTCCTGTAAGGAAAATCCAAATACTAACTGCATCCAAAGATATCCAACTGCATACAAAGATATCCAAAATACAAATCTGTCAGGTTACATGTAATCATTTTCAAAACACAGATTGTTTCAAGAACATGCCTACTCAACAAGTGAGGCAGGTACAGTTATATTAGTTCTAATCTAAGTAGCAGCAGTGAAAATTGATAAGACAGTCTTCAGCACACACTTAATGCTCTTAGTTGAGTTGTTATCTTGCACTGAAGTCTCTGCTATCGCATTTTCTTTACTGTTGTTATCCACCTTAGCTGAACTGCAGCTAGTATTGACGTCTTTTCCTGTGCAGACACATTCTCTGAAATCCTATGATCTTGTGTTTAATATCATTTTTTGTAAGTGACAAGAACAAAACCACTCTTGTTTCACTATCCCTATTTTCCCTCCTACACCCATCTGTTCTGTCATTTCCCTGTCAATCTTTGACTCCTAAGTCAACAAGAGGAGCTTGGGAATACATTTTCTCCTTTCAGTCAACAAGGCCTTTATCAGTTTCTTTGTCAGGTGCCATCTCCCCTTCCCCCACTGCATATAAAGACATTACAGAAAATTTCCAGGATTGAAGTTTCTGTTGCCTGAGATACTATTTGCTGGGTCATGGGTTCATGAGCACAAGCTTGCACAGTTGACTAAAGCCTACATATTAACCAGCTGGTCATCAAGGATCTTGGGAGTTTATGTGTAAGTGTCACCCAGCCAAGCACTACCTGATACTAGTCAAGTTCAATGTCCTCTACTTTAATCAACAGGTTCTGTGAATAATCCAGGGACATCCAATTCCTGAATTTCCACAGGCTGATGATATCAGACAGGTGTGACGGGGGGGACGGGGCATGCGGGGAAGATAGGACCACATGGACATGGAAGAAAACACACTAAAATATCTACACATACAGATTGTAAATTGTTTGTTTACCTGGCCTTCCAAGAAAGGCACTAAATGCATTCAGCTAAAGAGAAATGTTAGAAAGGTAACAGTGACAGGGCTATCAACTCTTCCTTCTGTATTACTGGAGGCAGCTTTTAGAACGCATTCAATAATACAGATAACACCCGCTCATAATTTTGGTGGACACCAGTTTACACAAGTACGCTAGCCCATCAGTTTTGGAGTTGCACTGTAACCCATCAGGGGCAAAACACTCTCTAGCTTAAATAATAGTCGAGACATACAAATAACATCCCACTTTAATGAAATGCCTTGAACTAATTTGCAGCCTATGCRTACAGCTGTATAGCTATAAAACCTAGGCTGCTCAAAGCAGAAAAATCTAGTGTCCGCTGGACTTCAGCACTGCACTTTAGCAGCAAAAAGAATTTAAAAGCAACATGCACATCTACTCATTGTACTTAAATCAGAAGGAACAAGTCTTATGCTATGTAGATTTTAATCTGCATCTACAGTGACACTGTTCTCTTAAGATTACATAGTTTCTTATGAAAATAATTTCACATAAAACATTTTAAAGACTAGATTTCTAAACTACCTCTAATGAGTTATTAGGATGAATAAGAAGCCAGGCAAAACCATGGCATTAGCAATAATAGGTATTAGCATAACATTCCAGAGGAAAAGAAAGAAGAGGAAAAGAAAGAAGAGGAAAAGAAAGAAGAGGAAAAGAAAGAAGAGGAAAAG
>JAYKAV010003143.1:3037489-3092183 GCA_035582835.1 Phoebastria nigripes | reverse complement strand
AGAGGAAAAGAAAGAAGAGGAAAAGAAAGAAGAGGAAAAGAAAGAAGAGGAAAAGAAAGAAGAGGAAAAGGCTACTTCGATTAGCATTCCCCTTACCAACCAAAAGTTCATTCCTAAAAAACAACAAAAAAGCAATAAACATTTCATATAATGTATTAATTCCCTTCCCTCACTCCTCTTACCTTGATGGCATGCTTCAGTGCATGAGCATCAAAAATATATGTTGGTCTCATCAAAGATACCATCAATGTTTCAAAT
This sequence comes from Phoebastria nigripes, assembly GCA_035582835.1. Taxonomy (NCBI): domain Eukaryota; kingdom Metazoa; phylum Chordata; class Aves; order Procellariiformes; family Diomedeidae; genus Phoebastria; species Phoebastria nigripes. The sequence continues at coordinate 3,091,925 of JAYKAV010003143.1, read as the reverse complement.
TTGCCGGTAAGTTCTGATTTCAGGTCATCTACAAGATCCTAATGCAGAACAAACAGTGCTGTAATGAACAAGGACTAACCATTTTAAATGGATGCATGTGTGTCTGCACACTAGAAGACTCTGGAAACACACCAAAAAGCGCAAGGGACAGGGCTCTCTCTGTTTGAATTGGTACCTGAACTGAAACAAATGTAGCCACATAAGGCAGAAGAAAAGGATACATGGGCATTTGGAAAACCTGAAACATATTGTGATATATTCCCCCCCCCACCCCCCAGTATAAGAATTCTTTAAACCCCAGTTGTTCACTGCACTTGCTATTTGAAACAAAGGTTACCCAGCCAGACTATTAAAGGATCCAACAATGCTGGAAGAAAGAAACAAGCTGTCTTTGCTTTGAACTCACTTACGGCTTTATCTACCAATATATTTGGTTTTGTTCTCTCCTATGGTATTAGGCTGGTTTATTTCTGTCACATTTTCTGGCTTTAGAAAATTCTTTTCCTGCTATCACCTTACATTGCAGACCTTGCATCAAAAYATTTGATAACTCCTTCCCTACTGAGAATGAGGTCAGTACTAGAAGCATACTAACAGGAAACTATGGGAGCTTTTGCACAAAAACCCACCTGAGACATATATCGGACTGAAATATAGAAAAAGAAAGTAACTTCTTCGTGCTAACCTAAAAGGAATATTCTAACCTAGCCAGCAATTAAGGATATGGCAGGGTGGGGGAGAGGGGGAAACAGAAACAAAACTAGATTTTCTTCGAAGGAACCTTTTACAGGGGGCATGATGAATGTGCCTCACAGTTTTAAGTAACCATCACAGGCCACATTCAGCTCATTTCTAGAGGTACTTTTCTTCTTCTCACCCTGCCAAATAAGGTTTTAAAGGCAGATGCAATTTCTTGACGCTGAGCATTGTTTCTGCTGGTAAGGATCTTCAGAACAGTTTCTTCATCAGTCCCTGAAGTTAGAAAGAACAGAGAGTTACAAACACACTTTAAAAAACAAACAGCAGYGGCACAAACTCAAAAGGCAATGAAAGATGCTTTGAAAATAAGTCTACTGATGAACAGCAGAAGCATTTAAATAACAAATGTCACCATACCGCAAGCTGAGCTGCCGGGTTTGGTGTTCTGCTGTTGCAAAAATATGGCTGGAGGACCTACATGTTGTTTGTTCTCCATCAGTGCTCTGTTCCAGACACTGCTCCCAGCACCCCAGGCATCAGCTATAACATTTAGTCACAGTCTGTATTCTACAGAGAAGCCTTGCCTTTGGGCTCACCAAGGGATTTACTTTAGAATAAACAATCTGCCAACTCCCAGCAAAACTCAGTCCAGTAACCCCAAACACCCCAGCGTACAGAAGTGCGGAGCTATTATCTATTTTATATACGATAGTTTGCAAGGTAGCCCTCACAGCACAGCATCTTACTAGCCCTACTGAATTTCTCAATAGGTTGAAGTGTATCACATTTCCCTTCTTCCCTCCCTTCTGCTTCCTCCCGCAGGTGGCTTCAAAGAACGTAGCAAATTAGGATTTGTTCTCACAGGGAAGTTTTGGGGCAGAAAGCTACACCATGAGTTTACAGACCACTTGTTAGTCTACATTCATGCTGTGTGCTTGTATTCTTTGTTCACAGTAACTGCAATGTGCTTATGCAGTTCCAGACTGGAGGGGGCTGTCGCACATTTTCCAAGCACAAAGCTTCTACTATACTGTCATAACTCTCCACAGTTGTCGCCTGTAAATCCACAGTCTAGCTTACTGTGCAGTAGAACTCTGTGTACAGAGAAGTCTGTGGAGTATCAATTTTTAATGGGGAATGTGCAAACCACCTTCTTTTTTCCCTTATGCTAACCTAAAAGTAAACATCCTTGAGAGCAGCACAGTCAAAACTAGGACACGCCCAGACTCCTGCAGTCCTGGGGTTGTCATTCCGTGGCATGTAGACGCACGCCCTGCCCTCATCTACTAATACAAAAAAATGAGTTCAGAAAGGACGTTTTCAAAGGAGTGAGAGCCCTTTCCTTTTTGTACAATAAATTATTCTTACCCATTCCCTTCATGGCCTTACGAAGAGCTTCTGCATCAGCTCTGGCATCAAAAGGAGAGAAGGCTGTCACGGTGCCTCTCGTGTACTAGAGGGAGCAAAAAAGGGTGGGGGGAAAGGGAAAAATCCATGAAATAGAAGATAGCATCTTTCAGTTCTCCATACGTGAGCTCAGACTAAATTTGCATCCACAATCCAAAAGATGATAGCATTTTTCTTGCAACTGTCTGACTAAATAGCAGTCTGTGGATATTTAAACACAGCTCTCACTCAAAAGGTACTACTATGGTTTTATTCAGCAGTACACAACCTAAGTTCAGGTATATTTACATAATGGTAGTTTGCAGGATTGGTATTTACAACACTGGAGCCTGAATGCAGGAAAAAGACTAAGAAATTATCATTTGTTAAAGTAATTTGGGAAATTAATTGCACAATCACGTACGCTAGAAAAGCTGCACAAAGATCCAAGACATGTTCAGAAATAAGAACTTCCTCTCCTCAAGAAAAAGCTACTAAAGCTCTCAACCAGTATCACACTGATTTTTCCCATCACGTTGCAAATGAGACCTACTGAACTCTGCAATGGCTTTCAATTTTTCATCATGTTTCTTTTGCATAAGCAACTTTTTACTCAAGTGATTCAGCTACATTTCTCATAGTAGTTTACAGCTAAAAAGAAGTAACAGTTCAAACATAAGGATAAAAGATCAGCCCGTCCAAACACAAAAATAATTCCATGTTTCCATGGAACATGGCTCTTCAGGGACTTTCTCTCTGGGTCAAACACAAAAGGATATTGATCACCCTCACAGAAAAGTCTTGCCTTTATTTAAACATGACAGTTCAAGAACCTATATATGTACAACACAGTAGTTAATTTATAAACTATGAAAGTCGAGCAATGGCCAAAAGAGGAAACAGTTGGGTTTTGGGAATAGGGAGGTTTTTCTAACAGCTGAAGAAGAGAGATTTCTTGTAAGCATTGCTGTACAACAGTAGTAATCAGTACAGGCAGGGCATTTTTCCACTCTCAAGAAAGAGCATGAAAGGACGTGCCAAGACACCTACTGAGACTGGCACCAGATTATTTCACAGGCAGCACAGCCATCTGGCCTCTGCGATAGAGCCTTTCCCTCAAGTTAGCAATTTCAGCCACACAGTGCTTTGGCTCCAAGTCAACGTACTCATCAAAGATAGGTCAGCCAGAAGAGCACAGAGAGAAAAGAGCTGGAGAGCACTAACCAGAAACTGCCCTGAAGCACTGCTACCTCTCAGGCCACCTCTGTGTTATTGCCATCAGAGACTCCCTACCCCTCCCACTGCAGAAGCAGTAATGAGTTAGGTTTACCTCTGCCGTATTTCAGCAAATTGGAACACAAAGTTGCAACAACAAACTTCTTTCCGGTAGATGCTTTCCAATATCCAGCATACTTCAGAGGCAAGACAATTCCCCTGAAGGATTCTGCTTTTCCCATTACAAGCAAATTTTTAGGCAGTACTTCAAAATTTAGGCACAGCAATATGTACTTAGTGCCATTTTCCTGGCTAATTCCAAAGGCTATCGTGAAAAAATCTCAAAGATTTGGGACTCAATTTTATAAATCAAATTTAATTTGGTAAAACAGATAAAGACTGAAAAGCCTCCGTTTTACTCCTCCTCCCTTATTACCACACCAGCCAGCATGGGGTTATTTAAAATTTTATTTCCTGCAGTTTTGTTTCATATCATCTTAACATAACTATTATAGAACGACCACAGTTCTCCTTTGGACATGACTAATGGTCAACAGGTCTCAGAGGAAACAGTTATTGATCTTTAAGTTAAAGTTTTCCTTTGCTTATCTTGTTATAAGCAAGTGGAATTCCCCTTCACAATTCCTAAGTCTTGTGACAATGGCCCAACATTCCTCTATGGCTGTTTCAGACAGGTATAGGTGTGAACACTAAACACTACATTAAATCTCTCTCTGCATCATCCTCCTCATTTTTGTTAACTAAGAAGAATCCTTCGATAACTCTCCTTCCCAAAGCACAGTGTGGAAAGCCTCAACATACACTAAGTTTGATGAACAGTTCCTGAAATTCTTCTGGTGCAGCTGTAGAAAGAGTTTTCTTGATGTCTGGGCACCATTTGCATTCCAGGCATTCCCTTCTGATGCACAGCATTTATTGGATTTTGGCTACCTACCTGCCACAATCACCCTCGATCAGTACTTGAACTGCACCTAGCTTGCAAACCAGAAATATTGCTGCAGCTCTGCCATCCAGCATAATAAGAATCTACGTCACCTGGGTACCACAAAGACGGCAGCTATAATGGCAGAATCTCCAGCTACATCTGCTGCCCTTGACTATATGCTGGTGCAAATAGAGCACAACCACAGCAGGGGCTGTTAGTGTAAAACAAGCTTTGCAGGCCCGAGTCCAACCTACAGTCTAACTGCCTTCAGAAGCCACATGTGGGCTGACAATAGTTGACCCATCACTGGGAAAGTGTCAAGCCATCCCTAACTTTCACATCAGAAACCTACTCACCTAGCTTTCAGAGCATTGCAGTGTGGCCCAGCAATCAGGGTACAGCAGGAAATACTCAGGCACACCATGTTTAACAACCATAAATCCATCTGAAACACCCCAYTGCTCAGAAGCACCCTTATTAGTTATTCCAGTCCCCATTTCTCATTTGCAAATTCAATGGACAATGGCAGAAAGCTCTGCAGTGGTAACAAACTCAGTCCACGGAGGGAAGAGCTGTCTCTTCCTTCCCAAATATGGCACCTTTTGGCCAGAGAAAGAGAGGGCAAGCACCTGTTCTAAACCACCATCACTGCCTGAACCACTGAAGTCAACTTTCAGTCATGGAGAATCTGAATCCTGCACTTCGGCCACAACAACCCCATGCAACGCTACAGGCTGGGGGAAGAGTGGCTGGAAAGCTGCCTGGCAGAAAAGGACCTGGGGGTGCTGGTTGACAGCCGGCCGAATATGAGCCGGCAGTGTGCCCAGGTGGCCAAGAAGGCCAACGGCATCCTGGCCTGTATCAGAAATAGCGTGGCCAGCAGGAGTAGGGAAGCGATCATGCCCCTGTACTCGGCACTGGTGAGGCCACACCTCGAATACTGTGTTCTGTTTTGGGCCCCTCACTACAAGAAGGACATTGAGGTGCTGGAGCGTGTCCAGAGGAGGGCAACGAAGCTGGTGAAGGGTCTGGAGAGCAAGTCTTACGAGGAGCGGCTGAGGGAACTGGGGTTGTTTAGTCTGGAGAAGAGGAGGCTCAGGGGAGACTTTATCACACTCTACAACTACCTGAAAGGAGGTTGTAGTGAGGTGGGGGTCGGTCTCTTCTCCCAAGTAACAAGCGATAGGACGAGAGGAAAYGGCCTCAAGTTGCGCCAGGGGAGGTTTAGATTGGACATTAGGAAAAATTTCTTTACTGAGAGAGTGGTTAAACATTGGAACAGACTGCCCAGGGAAGTGGTGGAGTCACCATCCCTGGAAGTATTTAAAAGACGTGTAGATGAGGCGCTTAGGGACATGGTTTAGTGGGCATGGTGGTGTTGGGTTGACGGTTGGACTCGATGATCTTAGAGGTCTTTTCCAACCTTAATGATTCTATGATTCTGTGAAATAGGAGCTACGAACCAGACATTTCTAACAAAATAATAGATCCATACAAAAGAATTTCTGACAAAAGCCAGACACTCATTTACAGTTTCAGCTACAACTCAGCTACAGTTTCAACATTAGGTAGAGTTTAAACTTTATCGAAACAAACTGGTTCTTGCAGATGGGTCACAGCATCACAACTGATACACCATCCTGACCTAATACGAAAAACGGTGAACTGCAAGACAACTATTTAACATTTATTTACAAACTTCATAACTTTTTATAGAGGTAAATTATTTTTAGTACCTGTAAGAATGTTCCTTGCCATTTATGCAAACAGATACACAATAACACTACAGCCTCATAGGTCCTTTTTATTTTGGTTAGTAAGTTTCCCACCCAGTAGAACCCAAAGCACATCAATGGAAAGGAGAACGCAAATAGTCTTTGACATAAATCCTTTTGTAATCTGGAGTGTTCCCTTACTAAATAGCAACATCCTACACTGGGCAGTAAAATATAAAGAGAAGCACAACATCCAAGACCTCAACAGAAAGAATATCACAAGATTATAACACCCAAAACCTACCCACATTCTTTTCTTTCTACATTCTCCAATACACTGACTGTTGTTAAGCAATCATGTGGTGCAAGCGCAATTTGTGATTATGCGCTAGATATAAACAGCGGCTTACATTTTCTCCAGACACCTACCAATGAGACCAACGAAGCCCCTAGATACACAAAATTAGCATGAAGAGGAAAGGCAGAGGAAAAAAAGAAAGAAAAAAAAAACCAAACTACTTCAAAGCAAGAGATGATCTTGCTTTAGAATTTGTGCCCCTCCAAATGAGGAAATTCACGTTCTCCATTATTTTTGTTTATTCTGCTCCAGCAAAARTTTGCAGAAGAAGAAGATACAGTCTCATCAGGCAAGATGTTTCTAAGCAGCACCTCAGAGCTACATTAACTTCTCCCAAGAGACAACTTTGGCTTCACAATTTGATGTCATGTGGCCACATATCCTGGCAACAGCATTATCTGTAAGATCAACAATAGCCACTTAACGAGGTTCCTTTTAATTTTTCCCACCAAGCACACAAAAAATTTCCCACCCACAAGACCCCATGTTTAGCCACTGTTAAACACAAAGCATTCGTTATCAGCAAACAAAAGACCATCCTTGAACTGATTCAGAGTTCTTCCCGGCTACCCTTGCTCTGTACCCACTCAGAGCAAGTTCTTACCAGTCAGATTTCCCATAGATGAAGAGCTACTCCCTTTCACAATGCTGCTCTGCAGCAACAAAAGTAGAGTCTGATCAATTTGCCACTGGAAAGCCCAGTGCCTAGTGCAGAAAAGGCAGTATGTGACTTTTTTAAAGCAGCCATCTGTTTACAAGACGCCACAGGAAAACTGTGGAGTGGTGAGAACGGAAATGGAGAATGTTTTCCAGCACACAGGTTGACAAACAGAGAAGGTATGCTATTTTCAGAAGACAGAAGAGAGCCCAGAAGGTCACGTGCTAGAATAAATGAAAGACTRCCTTAAGATTTCTTACACAAGAATAGACATCTTGCAGATAAAGCACAACACAGTGCTCACTGGAAAATCGAAAGCCTTTACGGCCATTGAAGACCACACAGAGATCCCAGTTCAAATTGTGCTTTAAAACTATCATGTAAGAAATATATAACTATTTCATGACATCCTTACCAAAATTTCAAGGTCAGTAGGATGTAAATTACATTGTGAGTGGGTGAATATAGGCACAGAGCTGATGCAAATGCACAACTATAAAGATGCCTCTACAAAACACCTCTTTAAGTTTGGTAATGCTCCAGATTGTCCACTTAAATGGAGGGAGTAAGCTCTGGTCAGCAAACTATATTCACATCTGCCCCACTAAATTTAAACTCCTGACAAAAAACGGAATTATGCAACATCTGCGTTGAACTCTGAGTCAGTACACCATGGAGATACCAAAGATAGGGAGGAGAGAAAGAAAGAAAAAAAAAAAGAAAGTGAGGGGGTGGGAGAGAGGGAAAAGAGAAGAGCAAGCAACAGCAACGTACAAACCAATGCAGGGACGTTTGCAAAAACACTCAAAGAACCTCTCCTCACAAGTAACCTCAACAAAGCCAAAGAGCTGCTTAGGACCCAATTCTGAAAAAGTGTTTGTACTTTGGCACGTGAGACACAATCCTCTGAAGCACTACTGGAGTTGGCGATGCTATTCCTGTGCTCCAAGTCACACGTGCACATTGGCAGAACAGGAACTCCAGTGCACAGCAGCCACAACTTCACCAGCAGCAAGCAATCCTTTCCTGGCAGTTTACAAACGGATACGCAAAATACCTGCAACTTCACATTCAGGGAAAAATTTGGGAGTAGCAGACCAAAACAGGTCAGTCCACAGCATGCAAGCAGAAAATACTCTTGTTGCTTTCTTTCCAGATTTCTGAATTGGCAAACACAGGGTAGCATTTCCAAGGCAGCTTGTTCCTCGAGCAGGAAGAGATCATACCATGCGCATCTATGCATTAACAAAGACCACTACACATACAGTTGCATGAGAAAAGGCAGCTTGTTAGGACAGCAGTGTCCCTCCAAAGCAAGCAGATAGGCATGGAAAGACCAGTCTACACAGCACATTACGGCATGCTGCCGTTTTCCCACAAAATGAATGAACCTTTTTGTCCTGGACATGGAACACACAAAATCCCTCAGGTCTTTGGGGGGAGGGGGGGAATCTTCCCGTAACTCCAAAGATAACTTACCTTCTTCAAAGGTTTTATTCATCAGTGATGTATCTAGACTAAATTGGACTTCAGTACACTGTGCTGTGCAGCCTTTGTGAACTCCGAACCTTTAGTTGTACATATAAATAACTACTGTCAATTGACACTCTACATTTCTGATTGATAGGCCTTTTCATTTCTTACCGTTACTTCATGGCGCAACAAAATTTAGAACAGACACCTGCCATGAGAAGCAGAGCTTACTCTTCAACTTTTTTTTTTTATTTTTATAAAATGAACTACCGGCTACAAAACTTTAACACTCCTAGTCTTTCATGGCTGCATAATCGCACAGGCAAAGAATACTACTGAAGTGGAAAGCAGTCCTCTGAATGTCGAAATTGGAGAACAAGGCCTACCTAGTACAAGACCTCATCGCTCCAATGACTTCAACCTACCACCATCCACCACGGTTAGTAACCCAGCCCCACATGTTACCTCAGGCAGTGGAAAATTCTACTACGTGAAGACAAGAGTAACTGGTTTGCATTAGCAAAGAATGAAATACTCCTTTTACAAAGATCAAGAATTAAAGCTTGTGCCTCTCTGGAACAGACAAGAGAATTGCAAATTTCCATGCTTTTACTAAAAAGAAGTTACCCTCCAGCCTATAAGCAATACTACATGTACTGTAATAAAAGGCTGTCCAAGTAGATCTGTCTGGTCAGATGCCCTGCACTGGCATGGGTAGGGGTCCCTGTTTTCCTGAGATACATCCTACAAACCAGGCTTGATGTTTAAAGAAAGAAAAATCCCCTCTTTGTCCCTCAAAAAAACCCCCAAAACTTTAAGGATTTAGTGGAATACTTTTTTTTTTTTTTTTTTTTTTTTTTTTGAAGTGATGTACCCTTTCTTTCTTTTAAAACTAAATCCAGACAGAATATGAGTAAACATTCACATGAGTATTAAAACACCACTAATCATTCCACTCATTAGGTTAAAATAATGAAACTACTACTACTACATTACTGTGCAATTACCCTGACCTTTGTGAAGGCACTCATACAACTTGATGTCTTTCACTTCCTACAGCAGTACAAAACCCATAAATATGCCATTAAACTCTTATTTTACTTTCCAGAGCGTACGCATTTGATGCAACTATAGAAACAAACACTGGAATCCATCCCGTTTTCCAAGCCTTCATCCAGGCTCACCCATAACAGCAGCGACACAAGGGCTGCAAAGGAAAAAAAGTACCAAACGAAGTACTGTGTGATGGCTGCAAGGCTTCCAGAAAAATTAAGTTAGGTATGGGAAAGCTGGGGACAGAAGTACCGAGCCCGAGCCTCCACAGGGCACAGCCACGGCGGTATTTTTTTTCTCCTTCCTCCTCCAGTGGAAGGAGCCTCCACCCAGGCACGATATAAACACACGGTACCGAAAACTTGGCCAAATTAGTGGAAACTGACGGAAAAACACAGTTGTGCCTGACGTGCGCCTCACATGATTAGCTGCTTTCCCCCTCCCCTCCGCGTCTCCCTAGGCTTGGGGATGGGTTGATTTAAGGGAGACCGAAAATAAATCAGTGAGGAGTAAAAGTAAGGAGCCAGACAAGACGAGGATGTCCCGGGACCGGCCGGGGCGAGCCCGCCGAGAGGCCGCGGAGGCCGTTAGCCCGTCACGGCGGCCGTTAGCGCGGTGCCGCCGCCCGCCTCACCTTCGCCATCTCCGGGATCCGCCGGGCTGGGGCCGAGTCCGAGTCTGCAAAGAGAGATGCGGCAGTGAGCGCCCGTCCGGCCCGGCCCGGCCCGCCACCCTCGCCTCGCCTCGCCTCCCCTCCCAGCGCCCCTCGCTGCGGGGCAGCGCCCTCACCGCAAGCCGGTCCGCCGAGCCGCCGCCGCCCAGAGCTACCGGGAGGACTGAGTAAGGCGGGAGGGAGGGGGCTCCGCTCCGGCCCCGCCGCCGCTTGCCTCACCCGGGGGCCGGGCCAGGCCCCACCCCGGGCGGGCGGCGAGCCACGGCCGCCTCCGCCGGGCCGCCTGGAGGCCGGGAAGGCGGCGGTTTCACCCCGCAAGGCCCCGGGGCTTCGAGGCGCACTTAGCGCCGCCGGTCTTGGCGGCCCGGCCGGGGAAGACAGTACCCGGGCCGAGCTCTTCCTCGCTGGCTGCTGGAGGGGCACCCTGCAAGTAAACGCGGGTAGCTCGAAGGAGCAAAGAGAAAGCCTTCCCCTCCATCCGCTTCACTTCCCTGGGGCTTGTCCCCTTTAGGTGACTGCTTTCTCCTCCATCTCTATTACGCCATGGAGGGGTATAATTAATGCTATTAGTAATAATAAACCCTTCAAAAGAAAAATTACATTTGCAGATAGATAGCCTCCAACAGATGCTCAAGACCCCTCCTGATGAAATCTGTATAAAAATCAGTTCCCATTAATCTGAAGAGGATCATGTCCCATCACTAAAGGACAAGTCCACTGAATTTTAAAGCAGGCATTTTATTAGCCAACCTAGGTTAGCTTCCAAGTAAGCTAGGTTAGCAAAATAAGCACAGTGTTGGAACAGAATGTAAGGGCTGTAGTTCTAGACTACGGTCAGCATTTTGGGTAATGATACTCTTTACTCCTCAACATCTCACAGCAGGACTATTTCACTGACCCAGGTATAGAGAAGATACATCCAGTTTGGGAGAGCAACGAGGATGCAGTCTGCATGGCTATTCAACGAGCATTTTCATCTAAAGCTGAAGCCTTGCTCCCTCACCCACACAAATGCAATCCAGCTGTGTGTCAGATGACAGAAGGAAAAGAGACTGCAACGCAAATGGAATTTAGTGTCTTTGCCAAAATAAGACGTGAACATAATCTCGCTACGTGAGCATTTTAACATGTAACGGTCACTTCTGTCTTAGAAGTGAGTTGTGTTTACCTCAGAAAACACTGACAGAAATGCAGGATCGTGATGTAAATTAAAATATTTTGTCCATCATTTCTTGTTGCCCCAGAAGTGCATATACAGTTCAGCCAAAACATGAGATCCACCCAGCTGGCTTCCTTTGCAGGACTGAGGTTTGCTAAAATGGCCTGATTTACTTACTAAAGTCTAATTTGAATCTGATCCATTGAAGTGGCATTCCACACATGCTCAAAGATGCATGAAGGGAATAGTGAGCTGCTCATAATACACATGTGGAAATGCACATATGGATTAGATATAGAATAACAATATTTAGGAAAACATTATGGGTTATGAAATGGTTTAAAAAATAGTGGTTGACATTCAAACAGGTTGCTTTTAGTTTAAGCACAACCTGGCTTACACACACCCACTTCTTTCTGCAAAAGTCAGTCTTTTTCTCCTTACACGTTCTATCCAGAGCAGATACAGACCATGCTATGATCATGTTTCAACTTTTACTATCTAGAAAGTGCACACATGCACACACAAAGAAATGCAGTGGGATCTAAATCTGCCCTCTTTAACACACTCCAAAATTCTGTCCATCAGATTGAGGCACATAAACACAGCACAACTGCATGCTGAGTGCCAAATGACACAGGTGTGAACACAGCCAAATGGAATTCAAGCCTCGTTAGTGACTCAGATGTGTAATAAGGAAAAGTTATTGGGTAAATGAAAAGTTAAAAAAAGGCTCTATCAGTATCATGTGAACAGTTAATAAGGTGTCTAGAAACTAATAAAGCTGTAGTCCTCGTCACTTTGAAATATGTTAATAGAATCTCTCTACTATAGCAAATGGCATACACAAAGATTGGTACATTACCTTTACAAATTTATCTGTTAAACTTCACAAATAAAACAAACCCTTGAACAGTTTGGAAAAAGGTGTATATTTGTCTAACAATTATTTAGCGGTTAGCATCTGACCATCCAGAACGCAACTGCACTGCCTCAGAAAGACAGCAGTCCTCCCTCTCCTCTCCTCTCCTGTCCTCCACTGCAGCTAAGCCCCTCCTGGCTCCCAGCGCTGCAATACAAGCTTTGAATTCTTGGCTTCCTATAACGCCAAGCATAGTTTAAACCAGGCAACGTGACGTACAATTTCTGCTACCTTAATGAAAATGTTGCAAGTGTGCCATGTGTATAATAGCACATTAAGAGGCAGGGGGGAAAAGCGTGTTTTCTCCCCACCTCCTCTCATACCTTCTGACTTACGAGGATGGATTTTTCTGGATTATAGGATTTTTGTTTCCTATACCTTATTTAGTATCTTTACTAATCTATAGCAACTCTCAGATTTAAGCAAATTGTCAAACAGAAGTCTTTAATACCATTTTTCCCTTTAAACTTTGTGTTGGAGGTTGTGGATTTGGAATCAAATTAACATGTGCCTTTTGTTCTGCAGTAAGTGTCTCTGTGTACACTTTGCTTCTCATTTCTAGTGGAGGAAGTCTACCTTCTTTCATTTCAAGGTATTTGAAATGGTTTTCCACTCTTCTACCTTTGAGCAGCTTACACACAATAGCTTGTTATTCTAATCTATGTGCACAGTCTTACCCTCAGCCAAACATGAGGTAATGTTCAGTCAATTGAAGGTAACCTCTGGATTTCTAATCAGTGAAGGACAGGGAAAAGAATCTTGGATGTGAGAACACAGAATATTTTCCTGCTCTGGAAGGGGTTTGAAATACGTGATCCAAGATGAACTGCAACGGTAGGAAAAGGTTAAACAGAGGAGAAGAGAATGATCTTCTTGCCAACAGATAAAGTTAGGAGTAAAATCTACTCTACTCAATCTAAAATGTCATCAATATTTGTTTAAGCAAACAAATATTTGCATAACTTCATGAAGCAAGGAGGCCTGGGGGAGCAGGGGGAAATGTTAGAGTAAAACTAAGTGAAAAATTTGGCAGTCCATTTGGCAAGAGCAGATGTTTGAAAAAAAATAATCTCCTGATCATCACAGAATTTCAGCCTTTGCATCGATTTGAATGCAAAGGGAAGAGGCAGAAATAGCTATACCAGCAAATCCAGAATGAACCTGAAGACACGAACATATAACTGGAGAGAAATGCATGTTGCACTGACTGCCTTCAGTGGAAACAATTCAAGTTAGGTTAAAACAGTTACAGATGGCAACTCATGAGCATCAGATGCAGGACCTTCATGGTCACCATGGGCAAGTATTTAACCTGACAGCAGCTCTAGTATTCAATAGTGTCCACCCACAAGCCACAAATAAGCCTTCTAGATCCGCAAGCCACAAATAAGCCTTCTAGATTTAGTATAATTCCCCCCCCGCCTTTTTTTTTTTTTTTTTAAATGAAGCCAAGGCAAAAAACTACATTAGGTGAAAGCAGTCTTCCCCCCCTTCTGAGTCCCTCCCTGCTCTTTGCATCTTCAAACACTAGCAGAATCATACCAGGATGTAATAGTCTGCTTCCCAGTGCTGCTGCTGGCACAGTGCACTTTCAACCCTGCCTTAACACAGAGCTGCAAACACCTGGAACAATAAAAAGCAATAAAATATGATGAGAAACAGAGTGGCAGTGTATTTGGCTCTGGCACATATTGCCACATTGCAAGCAGGGCCCTGGCAGTTCCCAATCTGCTTCAAGGCACAGGTCTTGTCCATACAGAGTGAAATTCTGGGGTTGGTCTCAAAATCACGCTTTCAAAGGGAAATGAAATGCTAAAGTATCACACTAAGGCTGAATGTGCCTTGATTAAGCAACCAAAAAGCTAGAAAGCCAAAGTAACCTCAGAAGCAGAGATTACATTAGCAACCTGGCATTTCCTTGGGAGGCAAAGATAGGATTGCATCCATTTGGGGATGCACTCTGGGGTCATTTTTCTGCTCTGGAGATATATTGGCTAGTGCTGCTGTGTCAGAGCTTACCACTTCCCTAACCTGAGCTCTTGAAAAGCGATTTTAGAAGCTACACATTAATCCAAAACTGCATGATGACAAAAAAATTAGATGATCAGTCTGCATCAGGGCTTGCTCGCTGTGCGCTTCTGTTCCTCCCGACAAGGTGAGGACCTGGGAGACACATGGCTAGCCTGAAACCCTACTTTATAGGACTTCACAGCATCTTCCTGCAGAGGAGGTAAGAAAGGAAGACTATCATGGGGACCATCTTCATTTGTCAAACACTTCTCTACTTTTGGGAGAACACGGGTTTTGCTGCCTCCCAAAGAAGTGCTCCAAAAGCCACCTTCTGTTCTTCAAAGTTACTGCTCTGTATATTGTCTTCCTTTTAAAAAAAATCCAAAACCTCAGTGTAACCTGCACCTCTGGGCCTAGGTTCAAGAGCCTGTAGGCAGGACTGCACGTTACATAGGACAAAACTAGTATGCACATGCTACCCAAAGAAGCATGATCTCAGTAAACCTTTTCACTTCTGTATGAAATTCAGATATGCAAGTAGGTCTAGGCATATTTATTTAAAATAAATAAGAAAGCAAATTTTCCTTGAGCACTGACCACAGTATAAAGTCCAAGATTGCCATCACACCACAGTTACACAACAGAGTTGTTACAGCTGTAGAAGGGAGGCAAAGATTGCATACAAGAATCAGATATGTGAAATAATTAACTTGATATGGGCTTTCTAATAAGGGGCTGGAAAATGTTTTCCAAGTCTGGTTGTAGCACTAAAATGCATCTGCATGTTTTTCCAGAAACAATGTAAAAGTCTTAGAGGATGAAAAGTTAGCACAAAAGCAGTTCATTTCAAAAGCATGCCCTCTTGCAGTTGCTGTCAAGAGCAGGCTGCTAAATCACAGAAAGACCAATAACTTCAATTTTTTTTAAATAAATAAATAGAAAGATGGATGGTTTGCTGTATCAAGACAGTCTTCCAGTGGGCGTCCTCATCTCCTGCCCAAAAGCACCATACATCATTTTGCTACCAATAATATTTCTGAGCTATTATATGACACTACATAGCTACCTGTAAGTGCATCACAGAAGAGAAAAAAATAGCAAGGCCCATATTAAAGGAAAGTTTGCTTCTGCTATGGATCCGATGGCTGCTGAAAAGGGAAAGGTCCTTCAATTTATCTAACAGAGTTGGAGCATAGTAATCACATTAGAGCCCTTTTCACATGATATAGGAAGGTCAAGAACAGTTAGTGTCCTAGTTAAAATATTTTCTCTTAAAAAAAAAAAAAATTGCAAAATATTTAAAAAGCCTATTGTAGAGGCACTGAAGTGCAATAGGCTTACCAAGGGAGATTTTCAGGCTTCGGAAATTTCCTGGAGCAGGCAGTCTCCTTACAAAATTATAACTGAAGATCAATCTTAAATGCTTTTCCACACTTTAATGTCTCTTTGGAAGTGAAACAGTCAAAACTGCTTGATGAACCACAACTCAGAACCAAAGGTGAGGGAGGAAAAAAGAGCAATTTCAAGTTCATGCTTTGATTAATAGTGACAGAGAAGAAATCGGTTCTGTTCCAGACTGGGTGCCAGTGGATGGCAATTTCTCAGTGCCTCGTTTCCCTCCACTCTTACGCAAGGACAGCAAACAGTTCAGCTATTAGTACAAATGAAGAGAGCTTTGTGCTGCACTCTAGCACCTTGGGTGGAATGTAAGAGGCGAACACTAAGCAGTAACGCTATTAAAATAACGGAGGAGAGGGGAGGGTGATACTGGTTTACAGGCAGGGTAAAAAGTTCAGATTTTAATACTAACAGAAAGTTTATAAAATTCTTTCTATGCTGCATATGCCAGCATCAGGGGGCTGCTGAAGGACAGGCTGAGTACAAAGTAGAAGATTTTATTTTTTTTTTAAAAGCACTTTGAGACTTGCTTTGGAGACTAAATATTGGCTTATATTCCAGCAAAGACAACTTCCTGTAAGTGATTCATTACTTCTAATCCACAACCCATTACAGAGCAGTGCTCTGTCAGATTCTTGATTTCTCTTGAGATACCAGTACAATGTGAAAAGGTTAATAGGAGCTAAGAGCATTCATACCAGTTACAGCATCAGGCAGCTGAATCCATCATACTGGAAAAATATTTTATTTTCTTTTAGTCAGAGAAGGTGCAGGTTTCTTTGAAATTGTCTTTAGAGAAAGACACATCACAAGGATGTCATCAATGCAATAATCTCAATTCAAGCAAAGATAAATCACTTGAGCCAGATTCCAGTACTTGTCTCAGGCCCTGGATGCTAATCTTGATTCCTAGGACAGCTCCGCAGCACTACGCTAAGGCAGGGCTTGATCTCCAGGCTGCTAATTCTTGCCGAGAAACAGATTTTCCATCTCTGATGACTAGTGATATGGACTCCTCCTCTGGGACAAAGGGAGAGAAAAGGAGCCAGGTGCTTAGGTTATAGTTCTGTATTTCCAGCTGTTCTGCACTACAGTTTATCTTGAGCAGATCACTTAGGCTTTGCGCTCTACACACCTCCACACAGTGATGGTGTATGAGGGGAGAGCCCATCAATAATAGCAGAACACTTGTTTTGTCCCCTATCCAGGAACTTGAAGCACTGCGTGAAGAATTTAAGAGCCATCGCAAACCTTTGAGATAGCACTAAGTAACTATCAAGAGTAACCAATGCAATTTCAGAAAGATACTGCCCTTAACCAGTTAGGCCATTAATTCTACTTAGGAAAGAGGAGCAGAGGGAAAACTAATTCAGTTCTGTTAGCTTAATGGAAATTTGAAAAATCTGAGGGAAAAAATAAAAATAATCCATGAGTGGTTGTCTCCCTCTCTGTGGGGAAGAGAAATAAGAATCAATTTAGCTGAAATGAACTGGTATAATGTCACTAAACAAGTTTGGCCTTTGCATTTATTATTCCCAAATACTTCTAACTGAGGTCCTGTAACAAGACCTCTTTCTCATCAAGGGACCTACCATTAGCATCCCCACGAGAGTCTTGAGATACAGGAACACTATTATCTTCATTTTCAAATAGAGAATAAAGGTAAGCTGAGGCTCAGTGGTTTCCCCAAGGTCACAGCCGGTGACTGGTAACTGAACCCAGGTTTCAAGTCACAAGCTACTGACTTTGCACTGCTCTGTTCTTTATCTCTTTACTTTGCCAAAGGGCCTCGGTGTCACTGAAAACTGCCTCCTTGGTTTACATATTCACTGATGAAGAAGAAAAGAATCCATAAATTATTCTAAAGGCGCCCGGCTAAGAAGCCTCCCACCTCTGCACGGCTGTTCTCACCTGAAACAGCACAAGCCTTGACTCCCATAAGTAAGAGCAGAATCAGGCCCACAAAATTTTTGTTGGATTATGAGGAAATAAGCCTGGAGGCAAAACCAAACAAAGCCTACATCAACTTGTTTTCTCTTCAGCCTTCCATTAAGTTTCTAAAACATGTTGCTCTCGATCTTCCAAGCCACTGTTCATCAAAACCCCAAATAACAGAGTACTTCGATTGCAGGCTGTGCAGCCCACACCATTACCTAGACAACCCAACAGTTTTATCAGGAGGCACTAGTGTCTTACAGAGCTTTAATAATTTGTCTAGACCTCAATTTACTTCCATTCTTTCCTTCCATAACTTTTCATATATTCCCCTGACATTGGATGTTTAGTGCTCCTGTAAACACAAGAAACATTTTTAACACTTAGCTCAAGACCTCTAAAGCCCCTTTCCTGGTTTCTACGATTCGTTTTGACACCTGAACTCGGACAAATCTACCTAGACTGCCAGCACATAAGTAAAGTCTGTTTTAATTGCTCCTGATAAGTCGTTGCCAATCCGTGCCCATACACAGACACTCTAGATTAAAAATACTCCATTTCTTTACTTAATTTTGAAACTTTAAAGGGTGAGCAAGTCACTCAAAGGTTTATGCATGGACAAAGCCACGCAAACACGAGACTTTGAGTGTAGTCCCATATAGGACAAAATTCCATAAACCTTCTCTCGCTCACTCTCGTACAAGGTTGAAGGGCCTACCATAGTCTAAGCCCCAACCCTTGCCTCAAGAAAAAATCCAAAGACACTTTTAAATAGCATTTCTTAGCATTCTCCTGTTCCCACTGTGATCATTGCCAGGCACAAGGGTTTTTCTCCTCCATGGGTCGCTGGCCCTACTGTTCAAAAATAGGACTAGGTTTCAAGTAGTGTGATATGCATTTCTTTCATAATTCTCTCTGGATCATATTGTCAATCCCTTTCTCTATAGCAACAAATGCTGGGTATTTGGGGGGGGTGGGGGGGGGCATTATTTACTTGTTTTAATGAAAGGTGAGATTTCCAGGTGATAATATGATTCAAGAAGTCCAAGTTTTAGCAAAGCAAGGCAGCAAAGATAATGGACTTCTGATAAATTTGTACATGTAGTCAACATTGCCAGTAGTTTAAACTTCTCACCCCCATCGTGTTTTTAAGAGCTGGCTGTATGACAGAATATTTCTATTCTTCCTAAACTAGCTGTTTTTCTGAAAATAAATTATTAGTTTGGGAGAAATGCCTGTGGTAACATTCCTCTAAAAAGCCTCAGTGCCTCTGCATTGCCTCTTTTGGTGGAGTTTTTGTTACCTTAATTTGCATTTTCAAGCATAAAATGATTAATATAGCACACCAACAACTTCCAGTAGCAGTAATCACAGCAGAGCTTTAGGTAAACTAGAGACAGGTTAGGGTCCAGGAACACAAATTACATTGTGATGCAAACTGCAGTTCTGTTCACTTAAAGGAGTTCTGCCCCACCCCCCCCCCAGCAAGAACATATATTTAGCTATTATTCAGGTAAAGTATTCTTAAGGGCAAACCTGGTTTTCTTGATCATATTGACAGCTTTTTGTAATGTTAATTTTTTCAGAGTAGAAGGATGAATTGAAAGTCAGGGGCTGTGAGTCCTTTTCAAGATCCACTATTAGGCTACTATGAAACCCCAAGTTTCTTTTTCCAGGAGTGATATGGTTAAAATAATTTTTATTCTTCATAAAAGCACCTTGATGAAAATCTCTACACAAGAACTAATAACAAGCGCTAAATCCTAAACTATAGATTAGCATTGTTTTTGCAGCGTTCATGTAGCTACTGCCACGTATCCTGATCCATTATGAGACCAAAAACCACATTGGTTTTTGGCATTCAGATGCAACAGGCTGAGCACATATATATACATTGGGTGTATTATTTATTTTTATATATATATATATAACCTCCCAGCTCTGGACTGGTGAGACCAAGTAAAAGGGGAGAAATTCCTGCCCTGATCCCTTCAACACACTTTTAAAATCCTCAGGCCTTGTAGTCCCACTGGCAGAGGCAGGATCTGCAGCAGCAGGCTGTGAGCTGTGGAAAAAGGTGGTGTGTTCACATCTGAGCAATGGCACTAGGCAAATCAGCAGATTTAAACTTTGCATCCAAACTACCAAACATGAGCAGATGCATTTTATTATTTTAATACCTAACTTATTTGCTTCCTGCAGTTACATTATTTGCTGAAGACAGCTGCGGACATAAATTACCTTTTTTCCTTCAGCCAAAATAAATAAATATTTATGGCTAATTAGGACTTCCCTTTCTCTGTTGTGAGTGTTCACCTGGCTGAACTGCTGCAATAAAAGGCAACGCAGCGAGGCTGAGCCGAACAAGGCGAGCAGCCGTACGTCCCAGAAATGGGTAGCAGCCGCTGTGCCTCTAACCACAGGAGGAAACCAGTAAACACACAAGCTTCATAGCAACACCAGCCTCCATCTGCACAGTCCTTAAGGGCAAGCGACACCCCTCCTGCCCCATATTGTGGCTCTGTGGGTCACAGCTGCAGAGACAGCTTCAGCACTCACTACAAGGGGTCTCGGGACAAATTTCCAGGGGCTTACGGCAAGAGGATCAAGAAACAGTCTTTTAGGATCTAGAGGCCAGAAACCCCGTATTGGTTGTGCCTGCCTAGTTTTGGAGCCCTAGAGTATATAATCTGCATGAAGGCAGTGGTGAATGTCACCATCTGAATGTGCACTGGTGGTATTTCACGGGATAACTCATATACTGCTGCACAGAGGCACAAACCCTCTGCTCAGACCTGCACAGAGATGCGACACACAGCACAATTCATGCATAGCTTTGCCTCAAAATTATTTTTAAATTAAAGGAACCCACAAAAAAGTACTTTATGCCAAATACTTCCCACTGTTAGTAGCTACAGAGCCAAGGGCTTGGGTTTTTTACAAGGATTTCTTTAAGATGTATATCCCAGTATAGCAGCGCAGCTATACAGCAATTCAAAACCAAGTTATCACAAGTTATTCTGCTGAATACAGTGACAGAGAAGGATGCCTGCATTTTGTCAGGCCCACATTCCCAGTCTCAGCCGCTGTAGGGATTAGTTAAACCACGTTAAAGCACTCTTAGCGGCAAATTTTTCAAAAATAGCTACAGTAATAGTCAAAGGGGAAGTGAAAACATGAATAATGTAAATGCTGACTTGCTGAAATCCCTTCCCATATTTCAGACACAAAGTAATACCAGTGATTTTGAAAGCAGCACAAACCTTTACAGAAAACGGGACATCTAGTGGCACTGCACGGGAATTGCAGCACGGAGGAGAGACGCCGTCTCCTCAAACCCTCTTCCATGAAGAATGTGACAAAGTAGAGGAATAACAGTGATAGCACATAAGAGTTCTCCAAAATCCTGACACATGGCAAAATTTTACTCCCGGAGTTCATGCAACAATTTCCCTTTCTAAATAATTCAAAAAAAATACCACCAAGTGATCAGGCCGGTATTCCACTTGATGGGTTTTACTTTTATCACACACTTGCTCTTTGCTTCCCTTTCTCCCCCAAAAACAGTCAAGAGGTTTACATGATGCCATCCCGCTGCATCTGAATTATGGATTCACACTTCAAAATACCATGGTTTTGCCGTTATTTGTAATAAGCTAAAGCAGAGAGCTCTGGTGTCGGGGAAAAAGAAAGGCTTTGTTTACCTACACTATCCCCTACACATCCTAGTATTTGATCCCAGAATACTTTTGTTTATTCAGCATTCCCAACAGCTGTAGGCAGATCTCCCGCTAGCTCTGCTCTTTTCAGTATGAAACCGTGAGCATGTTTCTGTAAGTAAAATGCTCCATACTGATAGATAATCTCACCCCAAGAGTTTGTCTTTAACACAGGAAAGCTAATTTCTGAGCTGGAAATGGGCCCAATACAGATGCAGTAGGGTCAATGGAGAAAAAAATAAAAGGTCCTGAGGTTTTCAATTTTTTTGTCATCAGTCCTTAATAAGACTTTGCATTTAAGTTTGGATTATGTGTTAAACATTGAGGAAATGGATTTCATGCATGAGAAACCGCATATTAGCAAACCCCACAGTAGTGATGAACAAATAAGGAGAAAACAGTAAAGCCTGTAGATCAGTCAGGTTACTTCAGTACAGACTGCAACCAAAACCATCACAATTCATAAAAGCGTTTAATTTCTCCCTCTGCACTAGCACTGAATAGAGTTTCAGTACTTTCGAGCGTTCAAATAACTTCCTTCAAAGGAAAGCTGAAGGGGGAAGGATTTTCACAACAGTGAGCTGTCTGTACAGTTGAGTCAGATTTCAGTCAAGCAAACCTTTTTTAATTTGATATTCATAAAAGACGTCAAGCAAAACAGCTTTCAAATGGTGACTAAGAAATCGAGTCATGCATTGGCTATGCTGAAAGGACTGGACTAAACTGGAGGTACCAGATTTTTAAAAAAAAAAAAAAAAATTAATTTCTTTTTAAATTAACATTGCACAGTTCCAGGATTATGCATTTACTTTAGAAGTTGAAGTATTTCTACAGAAGCTCCCAGGTAGTATTTCGTTTCTCAGAGCTGCAGGCTGAGACAAGCAAACAGATTAGTTTGTTACACATCATCTCACATCAAACACCTCTGCTCTGTCACAAGCATTTGTTGATGCTTGAGGTCTTTTCCTTTCTAAAATGCTGTCACCTTCGGGTTTTCCATGGAGCCTGCCATTACTTACGGTGCTGGCGGCAGAAAGGGGAGGTTGAAAAGGAAATTTGTTTGGGGGCTTAGTGCTACCAGTAAAAGCCACCAACTTGCTATCAAACTTAAGCAAGTTTCCTCAATGCATCTCCTAGTAACCAGCCACCAACATGGCAAAACAAGCCTGCATCAGGGTAAACACTTCTTTCCCCCTAAGCGGTTTCACCTGCCTTTCACACAGCAACAGGACAAGGGGAAAAAATGCTCCATTTTCCCTGAACTGAAGGCCAAATTGCAAGCTTTGTTTACCTGGCATTATAACACACTTTCTGGCAGTCTTTTGGGTTTCTGACCAGCATTTAAACAGCAGATAGCAGTGCATGCAGGTGTAGCTCTGAGCCCATTCAGATTCGGCTCCAGGGACCCAAAATTTTGGCTTCAGCCTCCAAGGGGCTCAAGGCAGGTGGGTCACCTCAGCCCGCACTCAGGTTCTGGGAGGCACATGAGCTCCCCACTGGTGATCCCCACCACAGGCTTGCATTGTATCCCTGCCGGTAACTCTGACTTTCTGCATGCTGAGAGCCAGTTTATGCCTCAGTTTCCCCATCTGAAGGATTAGGGTAGCAGGGTTTTGCCAAACACGGCAGCCAGGAGGGGATGAGCAGTGTGCACACAGACAGGTGCAGCACATTTCCCTCCCAGCTTTTTTAGCKGTGTACAAGGGGATTGAATTCAGCTGAGTTTGAATGAGTTCCATGAATACAGGGCTGGTGTAGAGCAGTGATGAATCATCTTTTCCTCCATACTTATTCTTTGCACAATAATGTATTGCAGACCTCTAATTCCTCTGCTAAACATCCACAATCTTCTGACAGCTGAAGGGTCTCCAGGGATTTCATATTTGAATCAGGGCAACAGACACAGACAAGTCAGTTAAAGCAGACTTCAGTAAATCAGAGTTACAAAATGTAAAGACTTCTATTTTAACCAAACTGTGCATTTTAACACGGAAGTGGTTTATATCACTTCAACTACCGACAAATTACCATAAGTCACTCTTAACAAGATCATTTTGTTAGGGATTTATGAAAAGACCATAAAGATATACTATCTTTTTTCCCCAGTTTTAAAGTAAAAGAGGGCACCTCACCCTAAGGTGAGACGCACCTCCCTCCGGCAGGAGGGTGCTAACCTGTGCTCGCAGACAGAAAAACCTCTGCGCAGACACCAAAAACCCTACAGAAGTGCTGGGGAGTGTATTAACAGACCCCTCCATATCTCCCCATGTGCTGCCTTGGGGTCCCCCTGCTAGACACAGAGGTGTCGAGGGCCTCCCTTCCCATTCCTGGCACAAGGCAGCTGATTCCTCTTGGAGGGTCTGGAGATGAAGATGAAGGCAGCAAGTCTCCTGCGCAGCCCCAGGGTCTGTCTCATGCCCAGATTTGACAAAGCACAAGAGGTCTCATTATCTAACACTTTGTAAAATCTCACTATTTTCCTGGAAATTATTTGGCTGAAGAAGACAAAAGAAAAAACCCACAAACACATTTTCCTTCCCTCCATAGAGGTACTTCACCATACAGGGCCTCTGCTCTTTCCTACACATCAGAAACCAAGTACAGCAAAATACATATAGACACCATCTGCTTTTCCTGGATCTCCTCTGCCGCGGGCCCCTCCATCTCCCTGCACCCTTACCTGCTTCTCTTGACAAGACACCCACCAAGGCGCTCCAGAGGGCGTCACTACTGCCCAGGTCAGCAGGCAAAACCTGGGACATCCCTCCCCAGCCCTCATCTCTCTCCAGAAAACCCCCTCAGGTGCCTGTCCCACTCCTCTTAACCTCTCTCTTTGCACCCTCCCCTGCAAGTAACCAAACCCTTTCAACTAGCAACACCTGTATTTTTCGTCCTGCTCCCCTCCACCTCCTGCCCACCCCTCACTCCCCACATGGCTCCCTCTGGCCGGCAGCATCCTGCAGGGCTCACTGAAGCAGCCCTGGGCTATCCCAAAGAGTTAGCAAGCCAGCGATGCTGTCATAACATGAAGGTCTGAGCTGGGTTTTGGGAGGCTTTTATCAATTTCAGCATGGGAATATTGAGTTTTCATCATACGTCTGATGTTACATGGCATTCACGTCATGTAGAAAAGACCRGGTTGAGTACATCAATCACCCCAAAGAAAGAGAAAACAAAAGAGGAAAAGTATACGCCAGCGACCCTTTCTCACCAAGCAGAACAGCTAAACTTGTCTTCAGCAATCAATCAAGGCTCCAGCAAAACCTGTTCTACCAAAGATAGATGATCTTTTGCGAAAGAACGGATACCTCTGAAAACTTTGTTACCATTCATTAAGACAAAGAGTTGCCTCTTGACAGTCTCCTTAATGCAGCATAAATTTTAATGAGGCATGCACAAATGAGCAGCTACAGTGCAGCTCGCAGACTCTGCTGAGCTTTAGGAAAACAATTCTCCACAGCTCCTTCTCACCTCCTCTCCTGGTATTGCTGAAAATCTCTCCTGCTAATGACACACGGGAGAAACAGCAGCATGCATGTGCAGGCTGCGGGTCTCGTTTTAAGTTCACATCCATCATGCTCTTTCTAATAATCACTTGTCTCACATCAGCTGCTACAAAGTCGTTTAGACAATCCAAATTGCTTTTTTGAATCATTAAGTGGGTACCCAAAACGCTATTAAAAGGGTACAGTATTAAGGTCAGAAGCAATAGATAATTTTTTTCTACAGGTACTTGGTAGGATAAGGAGATATGGAAAAAAACTCTAGGTCATTCTGTGCTTCTTAGGTCAATACACAAATATTGCAGCCAAGCCACGGAATTAATTTTTAGCATTATATTTGTCTTTTTTTTTTTTATCTTGGTGTATTGTGTGTTATGGATCACTCTGTGCAAAAGTTTTGATATAGCCGACATGCTTTTAAATTTTCTACAAATATTAGTACTACACTAATTGTAAAATTAGGACTTGTACTATATTATCAAGCACCAAGCAGGTGGTGGGAGACAGGCAATGAAAGAAGTCCTCACATTTGCTGTTACCATCTTTTAACAACCTTTCCAGTTCATATTCTGTCTCCTGGCTGCACTGTTGAAAATGAAATCAAAGGCAAGCAATGGAGTACTTTTTACTCTACATCCATTTATCTTAAACAGAGCACCCCTCGCTGGCACAGGAACACACCAAGCTTGTGATCACCCCATTGCAGCAGTCTGGAGAGAGAGGTTGTGTTAGGAGGTATTTCACTAACTGCTCTAGAAAACATAAGCACAAGGAAAATCATATTTATGGCAAGGAAAGCAAGATTTAGTGTTCAGCAGGAGATGCACGCTATCACACACCAATTCCCAGGTGTTAAAGAGGTGCCTTGGTGATCACAGCAGACTCGCAGTTAATTCAGCATTTAAAGATACTGAAAACATTATATTGAATCTTCTTGCAAGAGCAGAAGTGCCATTTACTAACATAGAGATTAAGTAAAGCCTTGATTAAGTAAAGCCTTGTATACAAAGACTGGAATGAAAAGTAATTTGGTTTTCTCTATCATCTGATATCTTCAGCAAGCAGGGACTCGGTCTTTTAACCCTTTTTGCAGAGTGCTGTTTCTGGCAAGACAGGTTCAGAAAAAGAGTACAAAATTAATTTCTAAAAAACACCCAAAAAGACAGAAATAATAAACTAAGCAGACTGAGGACATACATTTTATCCTTGATTATTAAAAAAAATTATCCAGAAAAAGTGGTGTATCATTTAAGACTATTGCTATTGACATGCTCTGTTCTGAAGAAGTTTATTTTTCTGAAATCAAAAATAAAGTACATGCATTCTCAGAGAGAAGTCACCTGAGGCATATGCTGCTGAATTTCACTAGAAGTCACACTGAAAATATATAACATTTGGATTTGTGAGGCTTTCCTTAAACAATTCCTCCAATAATTGTCTAGGTCTCACATAGAACTGGATCATACTTCAATTTTTGTAACTACATCAAGTAACATATTGCCCATTTTCTAAAACTTTCAGTCATTACTATGAGGGAAGCTAAAATATCAATCTAACAAAAAAAAAAATTTTCTTCTGTAAGCCCAAATCAGATGGACCATCATATTCTGTATTGAAAGCTTTGTGCATTCAGAGTCCTTTCCAGCTATCTGAAAAAACAATCAGGTCTTTTCTGCACAAGGAGTAAGAAGCAACCGCAAGCCCTTGATTGATGACCTTCTTGCCTTTCAAACTTCTTCCTTGCATCATGGGATCTAGAGAGCTTTCTGAAAATGCAGAAAGATTTGTATCCACACACCCGAGTCCAGGAGCTGGGACTCTCAAACCAGCACCGAGTCTTCTGAGCGTGACGCCGCAGGAACAGGTGTCTCAGCTCAGACATGCCAGTACACCTGCACGGAAAACCTGTTTGGCTGAAGTCCCACCAACGCACCTCAAAACAGGTCTTAAGTGACTGTTGGAGTTTTGATAGCCCTCCACAGAGGTGGATTTTCAAAGTAAAATTTGAGAGATGCAACAACATTTGAAGGGAAGCAAAAGAATAAAGAATAAAGTTTCTTGGGAATGCCAAGAAATTAAAGCTACTGAGCAGGTCTTGCACAGCTGTGGCTGTGAGTAGAGCTACACTACCTGTCACTGTGAAAATACTCATACCAGATTAACCATCAGAAAAAGAAATAGGTTGTTGTATTTGTTTTAGAGTATTTGCAAATGCCCAAAGTAGGACATTTCTGGCATAATTCTTCAGGCCTCACCAGAAACAATTTTGGTCCACTGAGCCTTTGTGTCTTTTAATCTAGAGATGGGAAAAGAGGTGATACACAGTCAGTGCCTCTTCATAGAAGCACAGCTTTATTCCCTCTTGTGCACTGTCTAGTTTTCAACATACAAACACTGAGCTTTGTGTGTTTTCCTTGGGAGATTATTTCTTGACTTAACACACCTTATCGTCAAGTACTTTCTCCTACTATTAGTTTTACTAGTCCCTATCTGTACTCTGTGTTGTTATGCCTAGTTATGGATTATGCTAAATAAGTCATCTCCTTCCTCAGTGTTTACACTTTCAAGTATTTGCAGATGACTGCATTCCCCTATAGCTGCCAGCTAACAAAAGCATACATATTTAACTACTTTATTCTTTCTTTCTAAATTCCCCAAAGGCTGTTCATTGCTCTTATCTGAATTCCCTCGGGTTGTCAACAACGGTCTAGTACTGAGGTGTCCTGACGGCACATTAGGGCTGAACAGAAAGGATACCTTACCCCCTCCTAGGACAGGATACCTATGACGATGCAGTTCAGCAACACACAGGACACTTCTGTTGCTTTGCAAACTCAGGGTTAATTTACTACTAATGATCATATCTTGTATTTCTCTCGCCCTGCAGTTTATTTGTTTATGTCTTCCCAAGATGATTCATCCGCCTAATCTTTCTGAGCCTTCGGCTTACTTCTGAATCTCATCACTGATTAAACAAAATGATGCACGTCTTTCATTGTGAAGTTGGACACTGGGAATTTAGAAATTTCCCAGAAGAGCTCTGGATGGTGGGACAGGCACTCTTTGTGCAATGGGTGGCCTGTCCTCCTCTCCGAGCAAAAGGACAAGGGGCTATCGGCAGCATCAATCTTCATTTGGAAAAATAATCAGATACAACATCAGCGCAGAAGAGCTTGACCTCCATTCACCTTTTTGCCCTGTGACCATACCAGCAGAGGGGAAGATGTTGCTTCCACAGTTGTGCCCTAAAATCCATATCAAGAAATGGAAATTCATTTGAATGGTGCAGATGTTTGATGCTCCTTGTGTGTGTGATGTCAAACAACTCCCCTGGTTGTCCTTCCAAATTACGCTGCAGGTGACAGCATTGAAATATGGATATTACTTTTAAGGAGCGCTCACCTTACTTGCATTGGAAGTTTGGTGTATTTATTCCTACACTGCAGGTATTTGTGAAATTAGGACATTTGAGATGCAGTACTAGTACCAAAACAAGACAAAACAAAGAACTGATAATCCTCCAGCTTCTAAATGTTTAACTGAGTAACCCCCCCAAACTTTTCTATTGCACTGCATTGGTGTAAAATGCATATATGTCAGAGGAAAATAATCTATTAGTTTCCATTTTCCAAATAAAGGTACCTCAGCCTGTGCCCTGTCAGTCACGCTTGTGAAGAGTCATTACAAAAATTATATTATCTCTATTTCATGCAATACAGTAAGTATGAAGTGCTTCTGCAAATCAAGTTATTAAAAGTGCCCCAACCATTTGCATTATTTGAAATGCCTCAGAGCTACTTACCTGCAAAGTCAGCTGGGTATAAAGGTAATCTCTTTGTGCTCATGCAGAATATGCTTTACAGTTTTATGGCTACTTATATTAATTGAGCAAAACCATTAGCCACTCTTCTTTCTAATCACTGACATGAGGCCAAAGTCATCCCTACCATTTTCACAGAGGAAGAACAAGAAAACCATATAGATACAAGGTTGACTGGTCACAGGCAGGAAAACCTACACAGTACTGTTTTCTCATCATTTTCCCGTGACTTTGAAAAAGCCCACCCAAGAGTGCAGAAGGGCAGCTGGGGCACCAGGCACTGGTGGAGTGGTAGGAGGAGGCATGGCAGGACTAGAGAGAATTGAGGCTCCGGCCCTCGCCTGTGCAGCCGCTCTGCAGGAATTTGACAGATACAATTTCCTTCAACCAAGCTGAATTTGTCCTTGCCAGCCTGTGCGCTGAAATCCTCCTGGTGCAGGAGCATGCTGGGCATGGGGGAGCACTGCCGGTCCTGCCTGCATGGCCTGATTATGGCCCCAGGGTCCAAGAACCACAGAAGGGCCTCCATGGGCACTGGAAGCCACAGTCCTGACTTCACCAGCTCCTACCAGCTGGCTACAGACAGCAAATCCTCGTGGTCTGCGATGTGTGAGGCAGGATAGCATCAGCTCCAAGCCTCTTGTACTAGTAGCCCAAATAAAATGTCCTATGACTCGCAAAGCCCCTGGCTAGCAGGACTGCATGTTGGGACAGTCTGTATAGGAGATGACAGGGTCCATAATGATGCAAATAAGAGACTGACATAAAGCACAGAGTGTGCAATTTCAAAAGCTTGCAATGAAAAGCCAGGGCCAGCCAGATGGAAGAAGAGCCAGAGCAATGCCAACACCCTCTGGAGGAGGGCCTTTCCGACTTGCTTTTAATGTTACCCCTGCACTCTCAACAGGTTCTTCCTCCCATGCCAAGTTACTCAGCAGTGAGCAGAAGCAGAAGAGGGCTCAGATTCACTGCAGCAAGGGCTGGGGAGCCAGAATATCGTATGGGCACTGTGGCCTCTAACAGTGGCCTCATCCTCGCAGCACGCTGCCTTGCAACAGAGAAATGCACAGCAGGCGTGAATAAGGCAGACCGTGTACCAAGAGGCACTTGTTTGAATTAGCAGCATTCTGCCCTGTAAAATACACCCCACAGCAATGCTGGAGACCCAGCTGCCTGCTCTTCCACAGCCAGACCGCCCCCAACAGCTGCCATCTAATGTGACCTAAAAAAGAACCCCCAAACCCCACGCATTTAAACAAGAACACCAGCTCTGTAGTACTTCTGAAATATTTTCCTTTTGCCAAGCTTACTGCACCACTGTTAGCACCTATCCTTAACTTCTCCACGTGTCCTTCCTGTAAGGACAAATCTGTGTCCACCCTTTGCTATGGTGCAGAAACTCACTTGAGAGCTTTACCTCCTTGCACTGCTAAGTGCAAGGTGGTTCACTTTGGTGTCTGCCAGTTGCCACCCCGATGGCTCAGTAACCTCAAGCCTAATGTACTGCATTACCGAGCAGTTTCCCTTTGCCTCACGAACCCAGCAGGTATCTACGTGCCATTCCAGCCATCAAAAGTCATTCCCAAATCCTCCTCTCATAGATTTTTGTACTGATAAACATGGGAATAGTGAGAGGCTCTCGTAAATAAGTGACTGGATCAAAACTTGTGTCAGGGAGCAGGTCATACACAACTACAGAACTCTCACTTGCTTGAGCTCTTTCTCTGAAAGCCAGTATGGTACAAGAGAGCTATCAAAAACAATGCTGTGAGAGGGCAACCAAAGGTCTGCCTCGAGCACGAGTTTCCTAAAGACCCAGCAGCCAAGTTGCTTCCTCCAAGTCCCCTGATGCCCAGCACAGGGTGGGGGCAGCCGGCAGGAGGGTGCACCGTGCCCCAGGGCTCCCTGGCCGCACCACGTGGACACCGGCCCCAGGCAGCACCTGGGGAACAGCAGCTGCTGTGCTGAGGCCGAAGCGGTCCCTGGGGACATCAGGGATGGGGAGAGGTCAGCCGTGGGATGTTGCCAGGTCTGTCCCCACCTACGGGGAGTGAAGCCTACTTAGCATTATAGTCATATGAGGGAATAAGTCCTGTGGAATAAAAGGAGGAAAACTGGGTTAGAAGTGGTTAAAGTAAAAAAAAGTCATTTAAAAAGGTGAGTGTCTTCTTCTGTGTTGGAAAAAGCTGGATTTAAAAATGCTCTAATCGGTTCAAATTCAGATTTCCGTATGCCAAAGTAAAGCCAATGTAATCTCTTCCACAAAGAGGGCCCGAGGCGAGTTTTACAATACTTTGTTACAGAGTAAAAGCGGCACGGCGAGCTCACCTTCACAAATTTCCCCTGAATCCTGCGTTGCAAACGTAGCCACTCCAGAGGGAGCGGGGGGCCAGAGCGCGGTCGGGGGGGAGTGCTTCAGCGGGGGAAGCGGGCAGAGCAGGAGCCGCGGAGCGCGCCCGGCCCGTGCCTTCCCAGGGGACGCGGTGAACCGGAGGCGGCCCCCGGGGGCTGCCCCCCGTCCCTCCCTGCCTCTCGGCGCCTGGAGAAGCGGCGGACTCACCTGCGGGGCGGCCCGAGGCGGCGGCGACGGACGGCTCACAGCTCCCGGCACGCACCCCAGGGCTGCCGCGGCGGCGGGCGGCGGCGGGGGGGGGCGCCGGGGGCGCTGCCCGCCGAGCCCCGCAGCTGCCGGAGGAGCAGGCAGAGCAGCAGCAGCAGCAACAGCAGCAGCAGCAGGAAGAGCGCCAGGTAGAGGAGCAGGTTGAGCTCCCACTCCATTCCGCCCGCGGCTCGGCTCGGCACGGCTCGGCTCCCCGCAGACCGCCTGGTGCTGATGCCAGTGCCGGTGGCGGCCGAGCCGCCGCTCCTCTCGCCGCCCGGAGCCTCCTCCCCTGCGGCAGGGCGGCCGGCGGGCGGAGAGGGGCACCGGGCGGAGGGGCTGCGGCGGGGCGCCCTTGGAGCCAGTCCTGCCTTCAACCCCCGCCTCTGCGGCACCTCCCTGCCCGGGCAGGGCTGGACGGGGCAGCACCGGGCAGCGGGAGGGCACCGGGGCGGTGGGTGCAGAGGGCACCGTGGCCGCCCCGCAACATCTGGGCCCGTGGTCCGAGCTGGGGCATGTTGGCTGTGCTCCTTGGGCACAGGTCCCCTATTACAGAAACGATGCTCCAAGACCACCTGTCACCGCCAAGCGAAGCTCGCTGGGGTGACTTGCTTCGAAACTGAGCCTCCCATCCAAACTGAAATGCCCACATAGCGGTACCTGCAGGCAGCATCCATCCTCCCTACCTCCGCACCCCGCATTTCACACACGTCCACCAGCACAGGCCAACCAGCTCTGAACTTCGTTGGTATCAGAAAATGTCCCTCTCCTTGAAGACATTTGAGAACCGTCCCCTTGGCCAGGAGCGAAAACACTTGTCAGATATTGCCATGGGAATAGAAAAGTTACTCAGATTTTTGGCCACTTGACTCAGATTTCTGTGAATGATATAATTGTGATGGACCTGCCATGACTTTTGCTTTGAAGGCAATGAAGAAACATACTTTAAAAATACCAGATGCCCTTTGTCATACTAACATTGCTAACATTGCTAACATGTATTGCTAACATCTGGCTGTCTGTCAGGTAACAGAGCCACCGCCCTTAGAGCCGAGGGACACACCAGGGTCAGATCGGGCATGACCCGGTGGCTCCCGCACCCGCTTTTGGAAAGGCTCTGCTCAGTGCATGAGCCTCCGGACTTAAAAGACAGGTTACTGAGGAGCGCAATTGCAGCAGTGGCTCACTGGCCCCCTCGGGACCACGGCACCAATCGGAAAAAAAATCAGACGTATTTCACACTCTCAAACTATTGCATCTAATCTCCCTCTACTTCTCCCTGCTCCCCAGAGACCACTAGTGCACTGAGGCTGCAGGAGAGCAGATGAGGCGAAGAGGGTGGAGGGATGTTAGCTTGCTGCTATGCTCAGGGAAAACCCTGCTTGCACTTTTTGGGTACCATCTGTCCACTTGCCCACATGATTCATCTCAGCTCAAGTCACATCCCCAATGCCTCCACGGATTTATAAGCATTGGAACTGAAATTTCACAGAGTGAACATAAACACTGCTGCATATATTGCAAATTTTGTCAGGGCCATAGAAAGTGCATTACTTCCTGAAAAAAATACATCCAAAATCCGCATAAATCCTCCTTCATAAAGCCTCCCAAATTCTTAATGTAAGTATAGCGTTATGGCAAGTTTGAGCTAAGGAGATAACTACATATTGGGTTACCATTTTACACCAAATCTTCTATCCTTATTGGACCTCTAGAATAATACTTCATAATTATGCTCAATAAAGAATTTGAAGCAATTTGGGAAAATGACCATTCACCTTTTCTTGAAGTAGCAAAAGTTCATTCTGACATCTTCATCAATACTGTAGACCAGATTATCTGGCAGAAGAAGGAAAGGCCAACATCCATCATTCTCCAGTGGTCACACATCCCAGCTCTGTATTCTTTCAGGCACAGTAATTAGCACTTTCCCATTCCACTTGTATTATTAGTGAGGAATTGAACTACTCAAAAGTTTTCTTACCAGCATTGATTCACGAGGAATTGAGAATTAGGATCTATGGGAAATATTGCACTTGATACACACAGAATACTGATCAGAAGCTGTTCTAACATGGTTACAACTGGCAAGGCTGTGCATGCACAGCCAGATTTTCCTCGCACATTTGTAACCAAACATACATATTCATTCAGTTATCACTCTGAGTCACGATGGCGCTTTGGAGAACCTGGGAATGGGGATGATACTGGTTTGTCACAGCTGCAAAGCTGGGCAGATTCAATTCATGGGCAGCAAAAATCCAAATCACGTTATCCGAGCGCTCCGTAGATACTTCTTCCACCCATACACCAGCACCAGCATGATCTGGCATTCAAGACTAATAGAACTGTGCACTGTGAGAAGGGTGGCACAACACTGAACTTAATTATTCAAAATAATCCAGGTTTCAAAAGAGAAAATTATCCCCCAATTTTATTAAATGTGCTACCATCTCTTACGGATCAGATGTGACCTATAAGCTTTTCAGTACTCTGGATTTCCTCTGCGTTGTAGGAGTATCAGTATGTGGGATGAGATCACATGTATGTGGTATCAGYAAACATTTTCTGTCTTCTTTTCCAATAGAAAAAACTACGTTTCCAAATCGATGTTCACTTCAGTTTCACACTCCTGAGTTCTTGTATCAAGCCAGTATTTAACCTGTCTGCCAAGTAATATTTAAGACGAGGATATGAGAAAGTGCTTTTTTTTTTTTACAACAGTTTTGATTTATTTTTGCCTACTCTACAAGAAAGCAAACTATAGTTTCTACTTTAACATGAACACTTGTTACTTTTTAAGAGAATTTGAAGATGCTTCTAAAAGGTTTGAAAATCTTAAACAACACTAAAATCTTAATCCAGACATTGGTTTTGTATGTTCAGGGCCTTCAACTCTAGCTGTAACAATTTTGGCTTAACGTGACACTTGGCTCAGCAACTGTTTTCACTTGAATCGATAAAAATCATGAACGCAGTTTCTCTGGAGACAGAGAAATTGCAGGATGTGGAGACAGCAAACCTCTCGGTATTTAGCTATTGTGCTGAGACTCAAAGCTGCAGATTAATTAATTGCACTCACACGGTGGCAGGACAGCACTTCGGCCATTTCAGTAGCTCTTCGGAAGACTACAGAGTGAAACAGGCAGCAGCAGCAGCAAAAAAAGAAGGGGTGTAATTTCTTTTTCCGCAACTTCGTTGCTTGTCTAGAATCCAGCCTTGCAAATACTTCCCACTTTTCCAAAAGGATTGCTGAGAGCTGGGAAGTGCTAAATGCAGTGCTGTCTACGGGATCAGAACTTTTGGCAGGATTCTTTGGTGCAAGAAACTTCTTTCACAAGAATAATAAAACTCAGGAGATTATGTGAAGGCTAAGTATGGGTGGAAACAGCAAGAATATTTGGGGGCTCAGTCAGAAATCTAGCCTATGAAAGATGATCAAACAAACAACCAGTGAGTAGATGAAGCAGAAGTTATTACCAACTTGCTTTAAGCTGGTATTTGGATGATTTGCTGACAGTTCCAGGTCCCTTTTTTGGAATAAAATTACTTTAGCATATATGTTTGGCAACTACTTTCCTGAACTTTAGCCATGCAAGCTGTGACACCTTCCTCCTAATAAGTAAGGGACAAATGCGCTTACGGCTGTGCTTCAGATAAAGAGCTTGTTTAAGTGCTTCTCTGGATCAGGGCCAGAATACCCCACACCTCACTGCATCAAGCTGGTATGCGAGCTGTACTGTTCATGCTTTATTTCTGCCGGCTGCATTGCTTGCAGTGATTACCTATCCTCCCACCCGCGTGGAACTGTATCTGTTTCAAAGCCTCAGAGGCTCTCATAAAAACAAATTATAAATTATATTATTACATCAATGCAGAGCCTTTCTTCCCAAATAATCTTATAAGCTGAAATACTGTATACATCATGTTGTGCATACATGTGTAAATGTGTATATTGGAGGCAGTGGAGAGCAGGACTTGCAGCTAACCAGCAAAGGCACATTACAGTTAAGGCTACCATGAAAAGAGAAGATCAATTTTTTATTTCTTTTTATTAGGCCATAAAACGTGGTTGCTGGAAGCTTGCTGTCGAGATGTTGAGATTCTGATGCAGTTTGTTTTTTTTCTTCAGTCCTCAAATGTGATTTTCCCTCATGGCTCAGTTCGGTAAGATAATCCAATTCAAGCTTCTCAGCCTACAGAGCATTCATCTCAAACGAAGAAACGCTTCTATGTGGGCACAATAGATCATTAGGCTCTTCTTTCTGACAATTCCTGCTTTAGCCTAAGTGCCTGTGATTTATTCACTCATTTATTCACTCTGCAGTGTAAAACACTCATTCCTTTTCTTTCTGGTTTCGAACACCCAGAGTATTTTTATTACTTGATTACAATTGTAACTCTGCCTTTCACCGTACAGAAATGTAGTAATTGCTCAACTTCTATTTCATTAACCTATTATATTGACCTTATTTTCCATGTAGCCTGCTTCAGATTTCCAGTGCTGTGATTTTATGCCTCCTTAATTTGTGCATGAAATTCTTTACCCTTCCTAGCATACGTGCTCATACAAAATCTGCAAAGTAGACTTTGTGCAAAGAAGATGGCATGAATCAAAGGAGAGAGCTGATTTCCAGCCCCCACACATCACTTGGTTCCCCTGGAATCACATCCAGCTTCTCCTGAAGTTCACCATCAACTTCTCTGTGTACTAATCTTGAACAGGACCAGCATCAGAAGCAAAAATCCACCATACCTGCCTCTCCAGCAACAAAGGTATAATTAGCACTTCTTGAAATGTTTCTGACAGAACATGTATTAGTGCAAGAAAACCTAATGCAAATGACTGACAACACTTGTTGAATGTTCTGGTTTAGTGTCAAAAATGTGACTCCTTTGAAAATACTATTTCATTGAAGCGGTTATAAAACTTCTTCTGCAAAAAAGCTATTGCTGTGATTTGCTAAGCAACAAGACTGCAACTCTTCACCAGCCCAAACACTCAGTCGCTCACTTCTGTCAAGAGGAGTGATGCCAAAGGGCGCATTGCCACCAGCCTGACAGATCGAGGCACGTGACGGTTCACCGGGAGAGCTGGGACAGGAATTTTTCCCACTCTAGCCCCAAGCACAAATCTCAACATATGCCCAAGCTGACATTTTTGTAATTGATGGAGAGTAACATAGTTTAGAAGGCTCCTACAAACCCTTCCAAGATTGTTGATATAACTGAAGAGTTTCATGAAAAATTGTTTCATTTTGAAATGAAAATGACTGCCATGTTTCACAAAACTAGTTTTCATTTTGACTGCTCTATTGAGCAACCACTCACAGTAAAAATTCCACTGTCTATATAGCTTGCAAGATTAGTACATTTTAACCTATATGAATGATCTGTTGAGTAATACRTCTATTTCCAGATTTCAATTCTCTTTCTCAAGGGGTAGGCAATATAAACATTTTTTGAAGAGTATCAAAGTGATTTTAAGTATTACCATTCTCTTGCAAAGCCTGCAAATGAAAACATAACAAAACCATGCTAGTGAATGATAACCAAGTAAAATGGATTAATTTATCATTACCAAGATAAGCAAAATGCTGACTAAATAACACCATGAAAGCTAAGCTACTCAAGGAAGCCCTTTTCTGATCAATATCTGAACTGCTGTATTACTCAGGTGCCAAATGCCCCATTTAAGTGTGATACTCAACCCCATCACCTCTTCTGTAGAAGCTATCAGAATCAAGTTAAGCTGAAAAATGCTTAAATTCAATTGCTTGCCCACTATGATGGAACTGAACACAAATCCTAATGTTCCAGTTTTCTCACTTGGAGCACAAATACCAGTGATTCCAAATGGAGCTGATAGTAAGCAATTAGGCTATGAGTCTACGCTCCTTTAAACCAATGCAAATAAGAAGGAACTATCCCAAAATTCTGGTGAATCAAAGATGTGAAAACAAAGGTCAGGTCTTCAGAGTTGATTTCTTCTAACAAAAGTAGATGGTCTCACTCACCTTTTAAGATAAGTGCGAATTTATTCATGATAGTGATTGCCAACATTACGCTTATCTGCTTATCCAGTGAGTTGTACTTTTTCCCCCAAAAGAAAACCAGAGGAAAAGGTGGAAATAAATAGTAAGGTAAGTTGATTTAATGTGGGTTACTGTAGCAGAGGTGGAGACTATTCATTGAAGAGAAGTGCTTATATCAATGTCCCTAGCATTGTAATCAAGCGAGATTACAACTTCTGAGAAAGACTTCCCTGGTTGCAAATTTAGCCTTACCATGCCTGTATGGTCTTTGCCTGCTATTCAATAAACATTTGGTTATTCAATGCARAAAAAGATGGTAGTGTTTTCAGTGTGCGTGACGTCTTACTGTAAGCTGACAAAACGGCATAGTAAGGCACTACGTCCCACCACCCTTCATATGAAATGTTCCACAAAGACATTTTCTCCTGCTTGTAAGCTGTCAGCTTTCCAAACGGCATCAAGATTCTGCAATTCAAACGGGGATCTCTCCATGTTGCATATCATCACCACTAATAATCTGGCTGCCTGCCAGATCAGGTGTCTAGTGAAACCTATGCAACCTCACTGATTTTGTGGGTTTACTGGATGGTCCTTTAATCTGAATTTAGAAACAAACAGCAGCAAGGAAATAATCTAGTTCATTTCTATTCAGCCACTTGAGCTGTGCATGCCAGATAAAATACTTAATACTGCTCCTACCACTAACATCAGTACCTTTGAATACACACAGGACTCAGATTCTGAGGAGTGAGATATCTCATTTAAATAAAGCACAACAACTTTGCAGCATTGAACTAACAGCTTAAGTTCCTCATGAGAGACTCTAACCATCCCAATACCTGGTGAAAAGCAGGACTGTGTTTACCAAGCAAATTCTGTTCATTGAGATGTAAAAAGATTTCAGRTCTCTTTTTATATTATAAAACAACAGAAATATTTCACAATCCTGCTTCCCGCAAATACTATGACTTACAACATGGGTGAAAATGTGCTCCTAGTAAGTATACAGACAACTACAAAATGACAGCACACAAAAGAGGTAAGAAAAAGTATTCRAAGTGGTAATTTATGGCCTTAGCTTGGGTTTACTTGAATATGCAAACAAAATAGTTCCTCAGTGCAACTGAAGTGTCTGAAATTTGTAGTGAGTTTCTGTGAAAGCAATATAAAGACTTCAATGCAACAAATGAAATGTATCCATGTGATAGGAAAGGATTTACAGTAACATACTGGGCAAAAAGTTTAAATTAGACATGCAAAATGCAAAGCTTATGGTTACATCCCACTTCTTTCACAAGTCTGCCTTTTTTGTTTTTCAACTTAGATATTTGCCAAAATATTTCCACAAGTGTTTCCCAAGCTTTATTTTATGTTATATGTCTGCTAATAATAAATGAAACAACTCAAAATTTACTAGTTTTCTGTGATTTAGAAACACTGTTTAACAGTTTACCCAACTGCACATAACTCGGAAATCAACTCTGCGATTAAAATTAGCACTTAGAAAATAATTTCCTTCTTATCAAATCTTAAGTGATTGCAAGTCATTAGTACCTAACCTTCACTTTTCATGTAAAAAGCTGCACCAACCAAAGCACAGCAGGACTTGGGGCTACTAATACGGAGCAGATCTGGTCCCAGTGGAAGCATTTTTTTCTCAGTGATTGCAAAGCAGCCAGAATTTAACCCCAAGCCCTCACTAATKAATATTATCACTGAATTTAAACAATAAAAAAAGCAAAACCAGACAGAATTTCTACGTAAAGACGGCCAGTTAAACTCTAAGGAAAATACCCAATCAACCATATAGCTGCGATGAGAGAGAACCTTAGGCCAAACATTATTGTATTCGTGGCTAGAAAAAAAGTTGCAAAAGTTACATCATTTTGTTCCTTATTGTTGCTTCACATGTAGTGACATTTAGGAAAACTCTTTGCTTATTTTTGTCCCTACAGAAAGAGGGTCTTTTTGTAGTCTCATCAATATTCTTTTACACTCAATATTTGTTATGATATTCATTTATCCTAATCTGAAAATATAAAACCAGCATGGAAAAATCAGACAGCACTTGTCCTC
Source organism: Phoebastria nigripes (assembly GCA_035582835.1). NCBI lineage: Eukaryota > Metazoa > Chordata > Aves > Procellariiformes > Diomedeidae > Phoebastria > Phoebastria nigripes. The sequence continues at coordinate 3,052,573 of JAYKAV010003143.1, read as the reverse complement.
ACTCGCACAAACTTGGTTTCTGCAATGTGACTCACTTTTTGGTTTGCACTAGAACTTTGGTGTGTTATCAAGGTTTAAAAAGACAGTATAACTGAGATATTTCAACCATTTTGTGCAAGAAAAGTCAGAGTGTCTGGGGTTTAACATTGGTGGGGAGATACAGTAATCGATTTTCTCATTTCAACTCGAACTGAGCATAAAAGCCACTTGTAAAGGYCTTGAGTTTTTACTTACGGGCAACACTTCAGAACAACAGGAAAGTATGTTCTTCTGACAAATTTGAAGCTTTTGCTGCATTTTTGTCTACAGCACTAACTGCCTTGCTCACGCTACCAGCTTGGCTGTTTTCTAGGGGCTGCAGGAGCATGCACATCTTCAAGACTGGACACTACAACGGCGTTAACCACTGGAAATGTTTGGGACGCGTGTTTTTTAATTCCAGACGGTTTCCCCGACGACCGGCCCTTCGGCACAAGCCTACACGGCCTCTATCCCTTCGGCTGCTGAAGACGAGCTGCGACGGGGCGGCTACTGCAACAGCCCCGTCCCAGGCCCCGCTCTGGGCAGCGGACCTCCGAACCGCGGCTAGAGCTGCACCTGCAGTGAAGCCGGCCCCTATGCCCATCATTTAGTGGGCTGTGACGGACGGTGGCGACGGGCTCCCTGGGGGTGCAGCCCCGCCTCACGGCCTGGCCACCGGCGGCCGCCCTGAGGAGAGCTGCCTGCGGGGCGGGGCCTGTGGCGCGAGCTCGGCGCCTGCGCACTGGCACCCACCGCCCGGCGGCCGCCGCGTGGTGATGACGCGAGCGCGCGCCGCGCCTCACGACCCACCATGAAGGCGACGCTGCTCTCCAACTGCGAGAGGCGCTTCCTCCTGCGCGCTGTCGAGGAGAGGAAGGTGCGGCGCCGGCCTCCCCCTCCCCTCCCCCCCTCCCCCCTTCCCTACCCCCTTCCCCGCCCCGGGATGGGGGAGCTAGCGCGGTTGTCCCATGCCGCCGCCCGGCGGTAGGCCAGAGCCGGCCCCCCCGGCCCGGGGATGGCGCATTAACCTGGTTGTGTCTGTCTGTCTGTCTGTCTCTGGGCCGGCAGCGCCTGGACGGACGGCAGTGCTACGACTACCGGAACGTGCGCATCTCCTTCGGCGCCGACCACGGCTGCTGCATCGTGGAGCTGGGGAAGACCAGGTGGGAGCGGGGGCTCGGCCGAAGCCGCGGCCTCTCGGCTTCGGGCAGAGCGGGCTGAGCTTCGCGGGCTGAGGAGAGCCTTTCCGGCGCCGCTGTCGCTCTCGCTGTAAAGCGTTGCGTTTCTAAACCTGCGGGAAGCAAACGGAGCGCGTAACGTTGAATATTAGGCGTCTGAAAGCCCGCTGAGATCACAGATTTTTAAGGGCTGAAGCCTAAAAGTCGTAGCAATTCAAGGATAGGATTGTAGAGGAGAAGTGGGAAGGGATGGGGTTTCCGTGTTGATTGTAGATTACAAATAATTTATAAATTTTTTTTCATCCCTTTGTTCACTGATCTCGCATTACATTTTGCGTTCTTCCACAAATCAAACAGCTCTTTTTTGTATGTGGAAAAGTGGAATATATGCACTTGCATAAACATTTAGTTATCGATTCTTATGTGTTTGAGTCTTATTTTTAATCCTAAAAGRCAGGAGAATGTTCCGATTTCTACATTTGATTCTCTCAATTGTTGACCAGAGTTTAAATATGTGTGACAGGCATTGAATGAGAAACTGTCAGGAGTGAGAAATACAAACTAAAAGCCTAAATGCATGCTTTTTCAAAGTATGTATTTTGTTTCTAGTGGTAGGGTTTTTTTCCTGCTAAATTCCGTGACTTAGTGGTTTATTTACCTTTGCAGGGTTCTTGCACAAGTCTCATGTGAACTTGTTCCCCCCAAGCCAAATCGGCCTACAGAAGGTGTACTTTTCTTTAATCTTGAGCTCTCACCGATGGCTGCACCTGGTTTTGAGCCTGGCAGGTATGTCGCTTTCTTAAAAAGACTAAACAAGGATGACATAAGAGCCACTGTTTTGCTACATGTAAGTATATAGCATAGTCATACTCAATTTGGGTTAATTTTGTTTTAACAGGCAATCTGAGTTACTGGTGAAACTGAACAGACTAATAGAACGATGCCTGAGAGATTCCAAATGTATAGATACTGAATCTCTCTGTGTTGTTGCTGGTGAAAAGGTATGAAAAACTACTAATTTCAAGTGGTTTTAAACTAAAGGATACATACAGTCTGTTTTTAAGGTGGTCTCTGTCTTGTTTTGGAAACTAGAAGTTCTGATTTTAGGTTAACGTAAGGATCCACACGTCTGACTTTACAGGTATTTTTAACTTACACATCTACATAGGCTTTCTGAAGTAGTTGGGATCCTGCACACTCGAATATTTCTTTGCAGAATAAAGTTTAAATTGTACTTAAGTTATGTGCTTTGTCATAATTAACCAGGGCTTAAATCTAGCGCACTGGGTATCTTGGAATATATTGAGATCTTTCATCTTCTTAAGCAAAGACCCAAAGAATATATGCTGTTTCTTTTTATGGTTCAAGAAATGAAATTATTTTGAAAAACAGTAACTTCTGTAGAACCACATCACAAATTACCAAGCAGTTTTGTATGCTTTTTCTCAGGTTTGGCAAATTCGTCTGGACCTGCACCTGTTAAATCATGATGGTAACATTATTGACGCTGCTAGCATAGCAGGGATTGTAGCTCTGTGTCATTGTCGCAGACCAGATGTGTCTGTGCAAGGAGAGGAAGTAACTGTGGTAAGTTGTACCAGATCATAGTAAATGTTGTGGCATCGCAGGTAGCTGTTTCTTTCTGTCTAAAAGGGAGAATTAAATGTTTATGTAAGCAGATAAACTCCAAGATACTTAAGTTTTAGGATAGACGTGTTGTTATTCAAAATGTGAAAGGATGATAAGGAAGCCTACTGGATACAGAATTTTATCAGCCTCAGTTTATGGGAATATTAATTGTAAAAGATGAGTATTTTACAGCATTTCGACCAAATCAAGCATAAGGCTGATGAAAGTGCTATATTTACTTACGTAGGTAGTAAACAGTAAGAACTGCACAAGAAGAGTAAAAAGAATTGTTCTAATATTTAGATGATGATGCTTTTTTTTTTGTTTAGTTTTTTTCTTTGTTTTTTATTTCTTTAAATACCTTTGTCCAGTACGTAATTTTAAAATTAAATATGTTTCATAAATAATTGTCTTCTGGGCCAATTCTTTTCAAAGTACACTCCTGAGGAACGTGATCCTGTCCCCTTGAGTATCCACCACATGCCTATTTGTGTCAGTTTTGCCTTCTTCCAGCAAGGGTAAGATTTTTAAGTCTTTTGACAGAAACAAGCTTATTGTCAATTCTGCAGAATTGCTTTTAAACATAGAAGAGTCCTAAAAATATTTATATTGACAAGCTGATTTCTTAAAACATTTTATCTGGAGTGAGGTGCCATGGGGAGATATTTATGTGCTCTGCACATTGTAACTAACCAGCAGCTTTCCACAGATGACGTAGAAAACTTTCTGGGGGGAGTATAGCCATAATTACTAATACGTAAACCAATTCCTTTGTTTAATTGTTTTAAGGGTAGTAACTCACTTCAAACTTTTACTGTTGCCTTATATTTAAAAACTTGATTCTAGGACCTATTTATTGGTGGATCCAAGTGAACGCGAGGAACGCGTAATGGATGGCCTCCTTGTAATTGCCATGAATAAACATCGTGAAATTTGTACCATCCAGTCCAGTGGAGGGATTATGCTAGTAAAGGATCAGGTAAATCTTTGCCTTGACCAGTCTTTCTCTCATATATAAACTAGTTCCTGTGCTGTAATCTTGATACTGAAATATCCCTGACATTTGGAAGCTAAGAAATCAATTACCTGTCTGATTTAATTGGAAAAGATTACATATTTTTAGTCCTAGTGGAAGAGCATAGTACTGTGTATCATGCTGAAGAAGAGACGTAGAAAAGGCATATTGTTTGGTCAGATACGCATCTTTTTTTTTCCCCTGTGATTTGGCTGAGGTAGGCTGTAAATTAATTCAGACTGCACTCATGAATAGCTAGAGGCTGTTGTATTAACCTTTTGCATCAACCTGTAGTGTATCCAGTCCCTCATACTAAGATGCCATCTTTTAYTTTGTCTGTGACTCCTATTATGTTCTACAGTTTGTTAAAAACATCTTGCTTTCATGATCGTAAACTGTTGTTGCATGTATAACAAACAGGTTCTGAGATGCAGTAAAATAACAGCTGTTAAGGTTGCAGAAATAACAGAACTAATTCAAAAAGCCTTGGAGAATGACCAGAAAGTCAGGTGAGTGTTTTGGGAAGGACGGGAAATGGGTATTTTTAAGAAACATACTAAAAAGTAATGGCAACCTGTAGTTTGAACAGCAAATTGTTTTCACTTGTATTTGTTTTAAATAGCAAGTATTTTTATATTTGAACTTGAAAAGAGAAAGCATTTTTAAGTGTGAAACATCCTGAAATAATGTCTGTCACTGAATGACTAGGAAAGAAGGTGGGAAGTTCGGCTTTGCAGAATCTATACCGAATCAAAAGATCACAGCCTTCAAAATGGAAAGCGCTGCTGTAGATACTAACAACGTGGAAGAGCAAGCAGAAGAAATCATCACTAAAGCTGACCCTCCTTCAGAAGTGTATCTTTTCTGTTGTATTCAGGGGAAAACCAGGCTTCCCATCCCCTGCGTTAGCACCAAAAGAAGCTAAACACACATCCAAGATTCCTCACAGCTTAGGTAGGCTTATATCCTTCAGAGGAAGCATCAACATCATACTGGTTTTGGTTCTAACTGCCTTTAGGTAACTTAATTCCTAGCATAAAGTGCAAAACTGAGGTCTGAAGCGACTGATTGTTAAGTAACTGGAGAACAAGTACTCTCTCTCAACTCCCCTTTCAGGATGTTCTCCCCTGGGGAGAAAAGATACAGCTTGAAAAACAACTGGTTTGCTCTCAGAATACAAAGAGTTTCCCAGCAAACACCAAGATTTTTCTTAACTACTTCAGTTTTGCCAAACCAATATTGCACACTCCTGGGACAGCCCAAATTGGGGAAGGAATAGAGAACTCCTGGGGAGACCTTGAAGAATCTGAGAGGGAAGAAGCAGCGGAAGAGGAAGGTGAAAGTGAGGCTACTGCTTTTGAATGTCAGAAAATGGAAACTGAGGATACAAGTACGATGAGGGAAGCGAAGAAGGGTAAGTATTTCTTTATCTTGATATCAGATATGCTTATTACATCACTTTATTAACAGTCTGGAATTAAAATGTGGAAGAGGTCCTTAGCAAGAAAGGAGAACCGTTGTAGCTACTTTCCACTTGAGATTTACACCCATTTGCTGCTTTCACTTCACCTGGTCACTTCTGTTTTCTTCAAAAGAAAACTTGATTTCTGTAGTATACGGAGGGCTCCAAATAAACACTAGCCACGCTGACTGTTTCTTTAAAAATGCTGTGGTTACTAGTTACAGAAGTTGTTTGTACAAAACTGATCACCGGTTTGTGGGTTTGTGGTTGGTTTGTTTAGATGAACCTATTGTACTGTCCGACAGTGAAGAGGAAGAAGTTGTCATTCTGGAACCACAGGAACTACCAAAGAAAACAAGGTAACCGTCATGTGAAATTAGGAGGGGAAGGGAGTTTGTAAGGAGTATTTTCAGGAAGCCCAGGATTTTGGCAAGACCAAGAAAGGTCTCAATTGATCAAGGGGACTACATAGATAGCCGAGAGTGAGGAAGTTTAAATCTAGGCTAGTTTGCTCCTGTCCTAGGAGGCCAGTCATCCTGGCTGACCTGCAGCTGTCTGTAGATATATTATATATATTATAGATATATTATAGATATTTGACTAATCATCATTCCAAAGGGAGTGAGAGCATAAAAGGGGATTTGAATCAGCTGCTCCTTAGAGATGCTGCAGAGATTSTCCATGCTACACTACAGCTAATCTTAAGTTTTATCTCCAAGAAGTGAGATTTATTGCTGTATCCCTGCACTAGCCATGGAAGCCCTCCTTGTTGTGTGTAGTAGTTTCTAGAAACTGAGTTTGAACTTTGCACTGAGCCTGGTGGATGGCTGCCCTGTTATGGATGATCAGCCTGTGTTCTTTTGAAATAAAACTACTCAGTACATTCCCTTGATACAAATGTTGTTTGCTCACAGAACACAGACCAACTCAAAACAAGAAAATACAAGTAAGAAGGCATTTAACAAAAGGAGAAGAAAGAAGAGAGCTGCTCGTTAAAGCCATCAACCCCCCTTCAGAAATGCTGTATAATACATAATTTGGTGTATCATTACTGAACTTATTTTTGTAGATAACTTTATTTCCTCCCACCCCATATCTGGTCCTGCTTTTATGTATATTTTATAAAACTATTGTACACTGCTTTAAATAAAAAAATTTTGCATGTAAGTGAAATTCCATGGTTAGCATCCAGCTGCAGCAGAGAACTGACTAGTTCAGCTTGAGCCGATTCTTGATTGCAGAGGTAAGGTGCATAGTTTTCTTAACAAAACAGCCTCTGCCGTTACTGAAGTGAGCTGCRTATAGTCAAGAGTTCAGGTAGTAAAAGGAATTATGGCTCAAGTTTAATGCCAGGAAAAGCTTCTTTTAATTAAGGTAGCTATTGTCACACCTTGGAAGCGTTTCATACCTTGGAATGTTCTTCACAGGGGGAAACGGTGTGCTGTGACTAAGACCTTCTTGCCCGTGTCACTCCACATCTTACCTTTCACTGAAAGTGCTTTGTATAAAAAATCAACAGAAATGCATGTACTTAGCAAAATAGCGTCGAACTTCTGCAAAACTTTCATAGAGAAGCAACTCATACTTCAGCAGTGGAGTTTCTTAAAAAGTTTAATTAAATATTACATGCAAGAGACAGGAATGCTTCTTGAACTATATTCAAAGAATTACGCTCTGAATTTAGAATCGGGCAAAGCAAAGAGACAAGGAGGTTTCCAAAATATCCGACCAAGCTTTGTTTGAAAGCCAATTCAAATTGGAAACATGCACATATTTACAAGAGAAAAGTAGGACTATTTTACATGTGACCTTAGTATTTCATGAAACATGAACAGGAGAGAAGTTACTGGGGCAGATACTACATTCCCCAAAACAGGTTTAGAATTCAATGTTTTTAAAAAAAAAAAAAAAAAAAAAATTGCTCCCAGCCAAGCAAAGCTTTACTCAAGTTGTGCTCTTTCAGAAAGGGACAAACACAGAAAGCCCCACTCCTTCAGGAGCTAAACCAGTGCATTTTCTTAGTGTCAGTTCTTCCAACTCAAAGTCGCTGTCAGGAATACAAGAATGAGTGAAGATTCAGTTTCTTCTTACTTCTGCAGTACTACAAGACCTTAAACTTCTTCAGGAAAATGAACAGTATTCTTTGCACTGCTAATTCTCTCTTCTTCACATGTAACATCTCGTACCCTACATTCCTCAGAGGCTTTATTTTGAAAGGACTAGGAGAAGTTAAACTGGATAGGCAAAACAGCAGTACAGTACAACCTGGGATATTTTGTTCAAAGCGTAGTAGCAAGAGCTGGAATTGTCCCATATTAACTGTGGAAAATGAGAAGGTGGAAAAAGATGGTACTTATTGCAGCAGCAAGAGCAGTCGGTGAGGAAGGAGGAACGTAGTCATACTGGGCAGAGATGCCAGCTCGTGACAAGCATTTTTTTTAGGCTGTAGAGGAAGTCATATCGGTATGTTGAAAGTAAAGCTCAGGGAGCAGGGGACAGTTTTTCTCTGTGCTATGGGAACAGTAACAGAACGCCTTCCATTGAAAACAGAGCAAGGAGACATTTCATCAAGTAGTAAATTAATACTATAAGCCACTGCAGTCCTTTCACTTAAGTACTGCTACTTGCTCTTTTCTGGGGAAAATAATTCATAAGCTTCCTTTAAATCACGCCTCTTCCGATGTTCGTATTTCTCAGTGGTCTTGGAAAGTTTCCAGCATACACCACAAAAAAGAAGGGGAAGGCAGAACTCAGTTTCTCAGGAAGAGCGTTGTGCTCTACTGTCTTCAAAGAATAATTGCCAGTCAGCGTTCTGAGTGGCCCTTCCAAGGTCACAAACTGATGTTGCAACTGTGGCAAACATGTTCCTGTACGTACAAACTCCCTCTCCTGCAAGGTTAGAGCATTTCCAGTGCTAAGCACCAGACACGATATACTGCGCAGTTTTCTCCCCAACTAGTTTTAGCTTTTCAGTGGCAACCTACTGAAATTAAGCTAAATAAAGGCTATTGGAGAACATGGTAGACCAATGAAATATGGTTCTTCATTAAACATTAGAACATGTATAAAAGTCAAAGTGCATCCTAAAAAGCTCAGATCAGCCAAAAAAGGCAGCCTCTGCAGCATACTTTTGTCTTGACTGGACAAGCCACCACCACTTGACTCGATCAGTTTTGTAACTGAGCTGGTTCATGGAGGGCTCAGGCTGCAGGGCAGGCATGGGGGCAGAACAGCAAGTTTTAGTTACCGAGTCGAGACTTGTGAGTTGTCTCACTACAGTGCGTGCTTGTCAGCTTGACAGAGGGCTGATGATTTTTTTTTTCTAAAATTTATTTTAAAATAGCCCACACCATAACAGCTGTTCAACACCTGTGAAGAATTTATACTGCTGCCTGCTGGGTGTCCAGATAACCAGACAGACAGTGTTGAATCAACTTCAAGTTGAAGTGGCACAGGTTTCACAGGGCAGCCCTTGCCAAAAAGCTTTAGAAACGAATGCCAGTTTAAGATGGTAGTGCTACCCCTCAGTGGGTTTTAAGGTACTGGCAAGACCACTAACATCAGATGTAAAAATTGTTTATTAGCCAACGTGAAAATGGCTTAATTAAACCCACTTCCATGCACTCACTGCATAACATGCAAAGAACAGCAGGTACAGGGCAGCATCACTCCATTTACACAGGTTGAAGGTAAACATCCACTTGATCTAATGCCGATTATGTGCTAGTTTGCTCGTGTAACAGTTCTAGAACTAAGGAAAAATAAGACCGGTTGGTCTACATTTTTGCTGCATGCCGCAGAGGAACCCTTTCCAAGCAAGAGGGGTGTACAGAATTCGTACCATTCTGCACAGAGCCTGTCCACGCCAGAAGACGTTCCGTCCCCTTGAGGGCACAGAGCAGTAGTTCACCCTCCTGCAGTTTAATCCCTCCACCGCCCCTAAAGAGGTACTAGGTAAGCAGACTGATGACTATCATTTTTTTAGTAGATATTGATAGGCTTTCATGACAGCTAACACATCAGTGGGAACTCCATGGGTTTAAATTAGTATCAGTTTTTACACTTTGGCTAGCAAATACCTATAGCAAGACCATTTTCTACGTACTGGAAGAGACAAGTATGAACTAGTTTTAGCCGTGCAGTCCCTGCAGCGGAGCGTTCAACCTTTAACCTGATGGAGATCTGGCAATACATTACATAGCAATCAAAGCTTCCAGTAACTGGCACATCCTAAAGAGCCTCACAAGAGTCAATTCCAGCAAGGTGTTCTCATAGCTATATAGTTTCTTCCAGTATTATAGCCATTAAGCCACATTTTGGATCTATACTAAGTCTCAGTTTAAACTAGACAGTATAAAAAATGCTACAAATACTGCTGTGGAGTCCAAGTCCTTCTTGCTTGGAAGGAGAAAAAGCCCTACTATAATAATGCACTGCTAATATTAATTTTAGTCTACAATTAGATAAGCAGTCTCAGACTTCACTTGGTCTGCATGGTTAATTCTGTGCTTGAAGAGAACATTTTTATAAAAACGCAGCTAAATATTTTAACAAGATTGCATGTACAAAAGATTTACATTAAAACCACATAAAACTAACTTCATAATTAAGCTCATCAAAACGTGTATTAATATTCTGAGTGATCACATCTAGAATTTTGAACCATGTTTAAAACTGTACATCATTTTCTTGTAATATACATCTTCTTATAAAAAGATCAGTCTCTTGATTATTACAATAAGTTTAGTGTCTCTGGTGGGTCAATAAGCGATACTCCATGGTACCTAGAGAGGGAAAAAAAGACGCAGGATGTCATCTTGCTGAAGTGCTCTCTGCCGTAAAGAATAGCATACATGCTGCAGCGAAGCACATTTCTCACAAGGCAGAAAACATTTTGGGGCTTGTCAGCTGCCACACCGACACAGATTTTTAGCAGCATTAGGTACCATCTCCTGCCTACCAACTGTAGGAACATCAAGAAAATTCCTCCGGTTTCTACCTGACAGTTCAGGTAGCGATAGCAGGGCTGGTGGTGAACACGAAGTATTGCTCAACAAAACGTTGTGCAAAAACCTGGGGAGTCTTGTCACCATTTCACTTACATGGTAGATGCGGTTAGTTGAGTCTGACTGAAGACTCAAGATACACCCCACCCCGTTAAGCAGTTATGTGCTAGGAGAACTCAGGCGTAACATACCAGCTTATCATATGTCTCTACAGATACTCACTTTGTACTCTTGTACTTTTCCCTTATGGACTGTTGTGTGTGCTGTGCTGCTTTGAGGTAGGTCTTGTGCAGGTCCATGAGGCAAGGCTTGATGTCTTCAAGGGTGTAGCCTGTCACTTTGCACAGGGATTCGGGCTGGGGGAAAAAGGAAGAGGGACACTTGAAGGTTTCTGTTTGCTTACGCTGACGACCGCTGGTGGAGTTCTTAGCTTCCTGTTGGAACTCTTTTGTTCTAGTAGGTTGGCAGAGTGTTGTGTTCTCAAGCACAAAGTAGTTTAATACTCACTGCTCAGATTTTAGCGGTTCATGTAGATTTACAGTAATCCTGAAAACTATCATACTCTAAACAAGTATTTCTCGCCTCCAGTGCTTAGGCTTTCTTACTGCCCACTTCCTCATCACAAAGAAGCTGCTTACAGCTCAGGATTACCAGAATGGAGTGCATCAGTAGATACCTCTTCCTTCCAAGAAAAGGTGTGTCCCCCCACCATTTTTCAAATACCATAGGGAGCAATCCCTAATTAACAGCCTAGGAGCGCAAAGGGGCTGCAATTCCTGCAGCCCAGGCCCCAGCATTCAGAACCACGTACGAATACGCTAACCATGCATAAAAGTGCATGAAGGCTCAAGTTTTAGTGCTACATACCCAAGTTTGTCCAGTGATCGTATAGCCTGCTAGATGAAATGCTGCAGCAGCAATAACTGATGGCAAGTATTTCAGGTAAGGATCAGCATCAATTAGACTCAGCTCCCCAAGGTACTGCAAGGGAAACGAGAGAAAGGGAATCATCTGCTTCCAAAAGGAAGTAGAAGAGCATTTAACAGTTGCACTAGAACCCTCATTTAAGCTTCCAATCCTGCCATCAGTTGGAAGAACAGCTTTTACTAGTTTCCACTTACTTTCTCTTTTAGCATCTACTGTTAGCTACTGTCAAACAGTGTTCCCAACACATGCTTTTTCAACACCACATTTTATATTTAGAGATATGTAAAATCTAGAGGGAAGAGTGTAATCGGGTCTGATTTTTGCACAATGAGACAAAGGCTTCTATTTAGGAGCTCTGGTACCTGCCACACAGTTAGGATTTAATATAACTTTAGCTGAAACGTTATCTGTGCTCTGCTTTAGAAATTAGCCTCTGGATTTAGAGCTCACTGCTTGTTGAGGGGAAAACTGAAACAAAAGTCCTTTTTAGCCAAAGTGGGTGGGTAGGTGTGGCAGTTTTAGATAAGGAAGAGGGAAACATCTAATTTGGGTTTTGTTTCGCTGCTAAAGTTCATCAATCTCTGCCTGCTCTGAGTAAGCATGCACGCTTGAGCCAGGCCAAGTGCCAGCCTGCGATAGGAACAGAGTATCTCAAACAGTAAGTGGCAACAGGAGCGTTAGTTTCCAGTGGTGTGGCACCACTTCTGCAGGAGCACGCGGCATAACGTATGCACTCTCCAGAACTCTCCCAGAGAGACTACGCATTTAAAAACAGGAGGAGGCAGGGAAGCCTGGACTGAAGAATCCTTTAGCATTTCTTTTCTACTGGGACTAGGAAACAGAGCTTGTAAAGTGCATTAATAGTAATAGAACTCTCCAGTTACACGGGCTGAGCTAGTAATTCTTACTTACCATTGATAGGCTCTCCACTTTAGCGTTTGTCTGCTGATGTAGGAAATACTGAGTGAGGAACTGGTTAATTGTTGGAGCTGCCAAGTCAAACGACAAAACCTTCAAAATTAAGTGCTCCATCCTCAGAACCTGCTTCTTGGTATAGGTGTCATCTGTGATGTAGACAAACTCTGCTACTTCAGGAGGGTAGATTTCTTCAAACTTTCTGCCAGGAGAAATAGTTATGAGCAAATAATCAAGTACTAGAAAACCAGATAACCAGCAACATTTAATGAAAGCCAGCATGCTAATTTAAATTCTGACTTGTGAAGTAGCTGGGCAGTGTTACCGAGCAAGCTTGCTGCACTCGGTTCAGTAGCCCTTGAATCAGTAGAACTTGAAATTACAGAGCTACAATAGCCTGATATTTTAGCACTAAGCAAGTTGGGACTCAGAGTTACTGAAATTCCAGAAGAACCCACTAAACTAATAATTGATGCAAGCAAAACTTTCTTTTCGCATGCCTCGTGCATATTCCCTCAAATACTGTTTAGAGGCCTGCTGCTGCTGCAGCTAGAAATTATGAATCCTCGCATTAGAGCAATCTACAAAGATAGCCTAGAACCTTGCTTGCAGAGTTTCATACAAACTGCCAAGCTTTTAGGTGAATAACTCCTGATTTTTCTTCTAGCGTGAAGCCCTCCCGAGTCAGTCTGGCTATAGGCAACAGAAATGTGATAGCCACAAGATTTCCACCTGTATGAGACCAGCAGGTGGAATTTTAAATCAAGCAATTTCACTTACGATGCAAGCAGCATAGCTGCAGTACCCACAAGCTGAAGTTTTCCTCTCAAAACAGACATTGAAGAAAGAAACCTATCAATGTAATTTACAGCTAAGTGCAGGGTTTCATTCTGTAATTTGTATTCTTCTCCAACTTCCACCAGCCAGTCCACAAGAATAGCCCGCATGTTATTTGTGATATCAGGTTGCTTCTTCATGTAACCCATTTTAGGCTTGCATTTCACCTGTAGGTTTAGATGACAGATAAGATTGAGTTTGGACTAAGTGCTGGTAGGGAAGGAACTGTTTAAGCTCCATTTACCACAGTTTAAACAGATCAGAAGTAAACAATGGTAAGTCTAGGATCAGGAAGTTATATTTCCATAATCTTGCTTTCCAGCTTCTGTTCAGTGCATGGCACAGTCAACTTTATCACAAGAAACCGGTCTTGTGTTCACAGCAGCGGACACAGCATCTTATTTTTCCATTTCTAGCAAGCTTTAATTTAGTCACTGTAGTAGTAACTAATGTTTAGATGCATTTCTCAACCCCAAATTTCTCCCCCATAAGCTGTAAGCAAACAAGAGAAGAGACAGCAGCTCACCTCCATTTCCCTAAGGTATGTATGGATATCGCTGATATAGTCTGGCACGTTATTAACGTTTGGTTTTTTCTCTTCTGCTTCTGAGGTTATTGAAATATCCATAATACTTGGAGAATCTAAGCAGAAGATAATAGCCACGTTAAAATGGACACCATCAGACCACTCCCTGACAGCACAGGGAACTACCCTATTGTGTAGCACGTGGATGGTGGCTCTCCAGGACTGCTGGGTCTCTTGCCTCCTAGGCAGGCAGAGAGGGCAGACTATCACTCAACTAGACAGGGAGCTGAGGAGGCTCTAGGGAAGCCAAAATGTTACTGCAACAAGGAAGCTTCCCATTCCCCTTTCTCTTCTTCCTCCTAGGAATAAAGGGATGGAAAACTCTTTTGCAATTATGTAGTGCTCAGTGCATCCTGTGTTACCTTGTTACATAGATGTGAATCCTGTAAACTTAGCTATTGCGGCTTAGAACAGGGCTGGAGTACCAGAGCTTTTTGTAGACTGCAGAAACGGACCATGATGAAATCAGCCCTCAAATATTCGTGCATGTGTTACATAAGATGGATCTGACAGTTCCCACTTCTAACGTACTGGGAAGAGCTCAAAACACTTGCACCAGTACAGGGTATGACCTGGGAGAAAAGTCCATTAACTCTCAGGATCTGCCTGAGTAAAATCCCCTTCTAACTCTATAGCGGTAGCAAAGGGTGAGGCTTTAAGGGCTGCTCCTCTTGTCTGTAATCTGGTTTCTCTCATGAGGTACCAGTAGTTAAGGTTAAAAGCATAAAACTACCTACAAAGAGCAGGGGATAGAAGCGTAGAGGCTCAAGTAGCTGATAGCCATATACAAAAGCTGTTGTATCGTAATGGCAGGCTCAAAGGAACCAAATTGGTTTCAGCAACTGGAAAGTTATCTTCCGAGAGTCGAGTCAAACCCAACCAGTCTGTGTCCCAAACGGCTTCAGGATCTACAGTCCTCATCCAGTTTGCTCTGGAAATCATTCCCTGGGTAACACCTCGGCACATCCCTGCTCCCGGGGCCGCTGCAGCGGGAGCGGGTGGGATGGGGCCCATCGAGTGCACCGAGAGCCCGGGGCAGCACTGCCCTCCCAGCGGGCGCGCAGCTCGGCTGGCGGGACACCCGCCGAGCCCCGGGCAGGGGGTACTCGGGGGCTGCCGGGGCACCGGGGGGGTGTCACGTACCGAAGCTCAGCTCCATGGCGTTGCCCAGGGGCGCCAGGGGCCGCCGCTCCCCCAGGGCGCAGACGGCCGCACGCAGCCCCAGCGCCGCCTCCTCCTTCTGGGGCGCCGGGCCGCCCCGCCGCCGCTGCTGCTCCCCATCCGGCTCGTCCACATGGATGGTGAAGGCCTGCTGCCCGCCGACCGGCCGCCCCGCCGCCGCACCATGGCCCTCACCGCCGCTCCGCGCCGCCTGCGGGGAGAGCGGCCCGTCAGCGCCGCCGAGAGCCCGGCCCGGCCCCGCCGCTGACAGCCGCCGCTGACAGCTCCCACCGCCCTAAGATGGCGCCCCCCCCTCCTCCCGCGCCGCCCCGGGCCCGCTGCCCCCC